>JAHWXV010368320.1:0-25433 GCA_024586415.1 Phrixothrix hirtus | reverse complement strand
GTGTGTGTGTGTGTGTATGTGTACGTGTGTGTGTGTGGTGTGTATGTGTGTATACGTGTGTGTGTACGTGTGTGTGTGTGGTGTGTGTATGTGTGTGTGTGTGTACGTAGTTATCAAAATATCTCGAAAACCAAACGTCGTAGAAAAGTGAAATTTTATATATAGGTTTATTCCTACCTCAGCCCTTTCTTGTAAGAATGCCGTTAAAATAGAATGACCAGAAGTGCCACTTTATTCTTGTGATTTTTAGGTTTTTTGCAATTTTTTCGAAAACGGCTCCAACGATTTTTGTAAAACTCGCCACGTTTCTAGCGCCTGTAATGCTATATTACATGAACTAATTGGTTTCTCTGAGAAAATTTGTTGAAGTGAGTTATTGAGAAAAATATCTAGACTTAACGTAACGTTTGATATTTTTCAATCATTTCTTAAATTAAACATATTTTCCACTGTACTATCAAATTAAATTTAGTTAGCTAGTATGTAGTCATGTGATAGAGGAGCTTCATGTAATTCAATTCTTATTTGAAATAGCTTCAACAAATTTAAGTATTAACTAATGGTTTTGATTTTGATATATTCATTAATTTGGAATTTATTTATACACTTCTTTTAATTTACTCAAATTTTTAATCACCATTTTGACAGTTATGACAAAGACATAGCAACTGCTAAGGCTCTTGACAAGTTCTATATTTTGTAAATTATGTAGCATACGCTACTTTGTTTTAATTTTATGATTAATTACAATTCAGGGTAATATTTGATACTTTAATAAACTAAAAACTTATTGGTTTCAACGAATTTTCATTTATACGTGAACTTAATTCTAATAACGTTGTACATTACTTTAACTTGACATTTTGTTTTACATTATACACGAATTTTATAATGACCTATATTTGCTATTACTACCAATAACTATTCTTGCAGCCTAAGTTTGGGTAATATACTTCGTATTTCGAGAATACACCCTGCAAATTTTGTTGTTTTTAGACGTATCCGACACGATTTGTTTTGAGGAATTTTGAGTAGTGCTAGCTGAAAATATTTGTTTCTAATTTTATGTGATAGGTATTTATTAAACGGTGTAAAGTTAAATATAAGGTTCAATATCGTCGTTTTGATACATTTCCAGCCGCCATTCGCACCCTTCCAGAATTAAACTCACATAAAATCTTGGTTTCGTATAACATGGCTTCCTTCATCTCCTTAGGTAGACGTAAAACCTCGCATAAGTCGCAAGTCCTTAATGCAAACATTATAACTATGCATCGTACTTTTATTTTGAACGCTACGACATTTAATTTTAAAATAAAATAGGGAAGAATTTAGATAATTATGTACTTGTGAAGTATATTCGCAATCGAATTTTGGAAAATTTGTACTGCTTCATTAAGATTATTAATTTAACGTGATCTAAGATTCATTTCGTATCTGCTGTCAAATTCATAATGAACTAGCAGGAGTAGAAAAATATCGCATTTAAGGGTGTTTCAATTTTTAAAATAATTGTAATGAAACAATTTTTACATTAATAAGCATTTTGTTTTAATATGAAGTATAATTGGACACTAGCTTTATTTATCTTTGGTATGGTAATTGGTGTTTCCATAATTTGATTTGTATTTTAACATTCAACATACAGGTTGCCATAATTTCATTACTTGTTAATAAAACAATCTTATCTTTATTTATAATAAAATAGGTTTCTAGGTTAACATTGTGTAACTTTCTATTAAATAATAAACATATCGAAAATTATATTTTTTCTTCGTCAATATTAAATATTATAATCCGTAATAATAAAATAAAGGAGCAGCCAACTAAAAATTACTTATATACTAGATGCTATGATCTATTGCATGTAATACCTTCATCTTGCCTATTGAAATCATTAAGATGTTGGTATTCTATTGCTTCTTGGTGAAGTCGATGATAATAATTAAGAACTCTTGATAATATGTCCATTTTATTAAATTCGATATTGTGTCATACATTTTCTAAAGAATGTTCAACTACAGCAGATTCTACGGGTTGATTTAGCCTACAAAAGCGCTGATGCTATTTCTTTTCGGTGATGAAGTTGCGTTTTGTCAATCTTAAACGTAAACTTTACTACAAGAACGACTCAATTAATAAATGCCAAAGATAACAAAGGGCCAATATGGCCTTTTGTTGATGTTAAAATTTATTAATTTTCTTGGTAGGTTTAAAAATAGTTTTAATGCCATAAAGATTGGAAATTCTCCCAATTCTATCAGTACCTAGGTTTGTATATGATTAAATAAGCAGTACTTATAGTTAAACTTCAGTATTATTAGAAATACTTTTTTGAAAAATAACCGTTACACAGTTTTGACACAAATTGATTTTTCATATAAACAAATAACTAAACACAGTAATTCAACTTATGTAGATAAAAGCATATGTGGAAGCTATACTAGGGAAGGGAAGAAAAATTATACTTATATCATATTACACTCATAATAAAATGCTGATTTACATATGACTTCATCGAAAACAGCGAATAAGTAGACCATTAAGTAAACATGATTATACAATTTAACGGTTTCTAAAATTACTTTTATGGGTGGCATTTTAATACCCTGACATCATCTCCTTTGTTCTAACAAAACTATGTAGTTCTGAATGTTATCCAATGGATTTCAATCAATCGTAGTCATTTTCAAACAATAGTTTAAATTTTGTATGCTATTTACAGATTTATTTATTAAGTATAAATTATAAACACGGCGTTGAAAAGAAATTTTATTAATTTCCTGTTTTCGTAGCAGTCTTGACTGCTGGGGTTCAAAGTAATTAAAAATTGGAATGGAAGCTCGTATTTACCCACACTTAAATTTTCAATTACTGAAAAAGCGTTTTTGAAATTTTTTCTATAAAAACTGGTAGAGAAAAGTAATTCAGGAGATTTTCAGCATTCAACGCATTTTATTCAACTGTCTGTATATTTATAGATTAAATGTAAAAATTTAGTTTTGTGCATTTGACAATAAAATTTAAATACAATCAAAACAACAAAGCAAAGTATGGAATTCGATATGAAAGCTTTTAATAAAATTCTAATCAAATTCGATGTATGCTGCAAGTTCCACTGAGGTTAATAAATGCATTAGTTTAAATTCAATAGAGCTGCATTAAAACCATAATTGGGTGTTTTGTTACATTTGCAAAATTAATTAAAAAATTAGTTCACGCAACAATAGCCATCCAATAACGCGATTTCGTTTTTCCAGTTGCTTGAGTAAAATTTCATCATCTTGACGCTACGAATGAAATTTTTCTATTCAACCTACACACACATTTTATGAAAGTCTTGTCGAGATAAATCACGCAATTAACCAAAATAAATTAAGTAGTCCAGCTGTTGCTATTATCTAAAATTTAATGTTTTCGCAGATTTTGCTTAATTTAATTTTTCTCTTTATAAAGCGTTTGCGTCATTTTTAAGATTTAATATTCATTGGTATTTCCTTTCTATAAAAATAGAGTGACAAAAGCTTCATAGTGATTATAATTTGAAAACATTCATCATTTTGAAAAGACAACGATAAACTATAAATCATTTTGGATTCATTAAATTAAGCTGAACCACTGATGAAATTTAATATTGGCATAATAATAGTGTTATTATAGTTTAGCAACAGTAGATTATGAAATGCTTGATTTGAATCTTAACGGTGACGTAGCATTAAATGTAATACTGCTCTTGATGTTACTTATATTCGTAAAACGCTTAACAGACGTAGGTATTTAATTTAGATCTGTTGTTATACACGCACTGTAACGCAAAGACATCTCTTCATATTTGTAAAAATAAATTGCCGTGACTTCAATTTACGTTGACTACCTTATTTATTGAATTCCGTGTTTAAATGTAGGTGAAATATTTAATTAAATTAAGAATTAAGGGTGCAAAATTGCCTAAAATATAAACGCTACGTATTTGTTTTCGCGCACGAAAGTCTATTTTAATAGCATCGGAACTGCGTATTTTTAATGTACTGTTAGTTATATTATCTATCGACTTACATACAAATACAACGCACAGTTTTACAAATAAAATCATTCTAATCTCTTTGAACAGTAATTGAAACATCTAAAATTTCTTTAATCATATACTAACGAATTCGCACTGTTATTAGCACAATTTTAATATAGTAAAAAGGTAATTTCTTTGTAGCTGATTATATTATATTCTCTAATGTTTATTAAATGTTGAACTGGCACGTTTTTGTTTAAACCACAATCTCTATACAAATACATTTACTATTCTAGAGAGATCAGCGTCAAAATTTCATTTCAGTACGAACACAAAAAATTACCTAACTATAGCTAAAATGAGATTAACAGACCCTCAGACTGCCGATAAGCTCGAATCAGAGTTGCCTCCTAAGTGCATAAACAGACGTCTCTAATCTAAAATCAACTAAAATCATTGCTTAAAATTAGGATTTCTCAAATCTACAGGCGCCACTGCCTGATTGTTAGTACAAAATATTCAATTTATACAAAGTTACAAAAATCAGAATGGTAAACGTTACTTTCACAATTTCAATTAAGTAGTTAGTCCTAAATGCTTATGTTTATTGCGATTGTTTCTCTTACTTAATAATATACGAAAATTAAAGAAAATGCACTATAATCTAAATTTTGGAATAAAAGAATGAGAAAAGTTAACTCTATGTTTTAAATGAAAATGAGAAAGATGATGGACCTCCTCAGTGTTACGTTATTTAATTACGAGTGAAGTTCACACGAAATGGTATTACAAATCTTTACAGTACTCAACGTTAGTTTGATAAAATTTCACATCTATCGGTGGAAAGGAAACGTTGTCGTAGGTTTACTTCGAATATTCTGATCGAAATTATAGACGATCAGCTCGTAGAATATATTTCTTACAATGGGACGTTAAATGGTGACGTTTATTTAGCTTTTTCAAAATAGAATCTCAGTGCTTGAAGATCTGCCTCTAACAAGAAAGATGGAATACGGCTGTTTCAAGATGGTTCCCTTCCCAAAAGGCGAATAGAACGTGTCAGGCTAGTAGCTTGGTCACCTTGATCTCCTACCTTCAATCTAATAGATTTGTTTTGTAACAATATTTAAAAAATTCATTTATGAAAAGTTTGTATGCAGTATTAACAGCGGCGAAATTCTTCCAAACAAAATGGGCGTTGTACATTGTGCCAAAAAGTCCTTTTTAGAAGGGGTTAGAAAGTGGTTAGAAGTAAACCAAGACCATTTTGAATATTTACAATAAGTTCTATTATTTTCAGTTGTTAATTAGTTATACAGAAACTCGTTTTGATTATCGAAAATCTGATTTTTTACTAAAAATTGAAACTCAAGTTTCAGAAAAATGACTTGAATAATCAACAGTTTGATTTTAATATTCTCGATTACTTTTAAAATGGCGCTTTCACTCCAGAAACATTCGATATTACTTAAAATGAAGGAAATTCAACAAAGAACATTCAAATTGCGACTGCGCGCTTGTATTTCTCTAACCAATTTACTTTAAGATAGCTTAACTTAGCATTTAAGAACGTTATCTAAAAACAATTGCTAGAAAAGTTAGAAAGACAATAAACTACTTAAAGATGAGTGACAGTGATGTGACAACAATGAATATTAAACAAACAGTATCGCTTCACAATAAAGCAGTTTCTAATAAACCAAACGTATTGATAAACATATCCCTAAGCAAAGTTTAATAGCAAGCAAACTAGAATAGGAAATCTACTTTAAAATGCGAACATCTGATTCGTCCACAATTAAAAGTCAGAGATTGTCATGTCAACACAAGGAAGGTTATAAAAACACCTTAAACAAACGAAACAGAATTTAAAAACGTTATCTAGAAATAAGAATTAGACAGGTTTGAAAGACAATATACTAATTAAAAATAGGTGAACGTGATGTGACACCAATAAACACAAAGCAAACAGCATCTCTCACATTATAGTAGCTTCCAGTAAAAACAGCTTATGCATAGCCGCAACTACAAGGAAAATTCAAGGGCCAGCAAACTTGGTAGAGTTGAAAAACTATTTTAAATCACGAACCTTTGATTTGTCCAAACTTAAAAGACAGTGGTTGCCATCCCAATACAAGGAAGGTTATAAAAATATCTGTAACAGACGAAACAGCGTAATTAGTACAGTATTGGCGTATTCGTAAATTCTCACTAATTGACCAACAAAGTTATCCTTTCAATATACAGCGATGTATAAATAACGCATTAAACTTTGCTAATTGATAACTAAATCTTTCAAGATCATCCCGGTGTCAGAGCACCGAACTCGACAATCGAATCAAGCCCAGTGCCTTTGTAAAATTAAATTACAAAGGCAGCGCTTACAATCTAGAAGGTAGGTTTGATAAATAAGAACAGCTTAGAAACTAGTAGCAACAGAAAGTAAATTAGCAAATCAACTAATCTATTAAACTAAAACGGAGTAAGTGCAAACATTTAAAGTTTTGTTTTAACAACAACAATAGGAAATCATTCGTAGTTACCTTTACAGCAAAAGTAGACAAACTTTATTTTGTTTACAATAACTGACATAAGTTTCTAGACAGCTGAATGAGTATTGTAGAGATAATAATATCTTATTTAATTAGTTAATTAAACTTTGTAGCAATCATTGTATTTATTTTTATTATCAATTATTTAAATGTATGCTTTAAATTACAACTTCTCATTAATTATTCACCTTGTCCCAAAGGCATCTGGGACTCCAAAATCAAATCAAGGGTCTAAAGAAAGTGAACGCATTTATTTATTTTAACAGGGTCTACAATTTCCAAAAGTACAGTTATTTCTTTTATAATACGCCTTTCCCTTATTTTAACTAGTTCAACCCACGCACTTTATTTAATTATTTTAATTAAAACCCTCCGAAAAAACAATGTTGAGACTAATTTTGGCATGGAATTTGTCTATCTCTCCATTGTCGTGTGTCTGTGCTGGATTTTCCGTTCGCGATAACTCTAAAATGACTAAAATTAGGTTAACGTTTAAAGAATACAAATTAGAGAAGTATTTTATGAGTTGAAAGGATTTTGTCAGAGATCGGTGAAAACGGCTAGAAGGGTTAGTGGTATATTTTTCTTTGTGAAGTTATTTTCTAACAGGTGAATTTATTAACAAATGGCTGCGTTCATTTTAGCTATAATAACTTAAAATAAACTTAGCAAACTTGCAGAGTACAAGTTAGAGAATGTTTACTGGAGTTGCAAAGCTTTGGGCGGTGATCTGTAAAAGAGGATGGATAGGACGGAGGCGCGACAAAAGATGTTCAAGGTAGCATACTTTTGATTAAACCATATGAAACAACACAATGAGGCGTATATAGTGGCACGTCTTTTTAGTTTTAATGCGTCCTTTGTAGCTTTTTGTACTCTTACCGATCCTTAGTTGAATATAGTATTACATTTCGCTAGGTGACTCTTGTTTACTAACTTGAATTTACTTTTCTCTTTATATCGCTATAATTTAGTGCAATTGTTTTGATGGTTAAAGAATTGGAATTTTCTGCTTACCTTCTAACTGTGTTTGGACATTAAAGATAAATTAGTAACTTTTTCTAATACTAAATACATTTCTCACGACTTGTTTCTATTTTAATTCCACTTCAACCCCCTTACATGTTTCTAGGCATAAGTTTCATGGTTTTACTCTAAAAAATACTTAGTGTGTGTTATTTTAGGTCTTACAGCTAGAAATGATTGAATATTATCCAGAAAGGTCACCTTACCATTGTTCTACAACATTTCCATTCATATTTTAATGCTTTACGAGGAATTTAGGTTGAACAATACACTATGGTATCTTAAGAACCAATTATATTAATGAATCTTACTCATGTGGCAATAATTTTCTACAGAAAACTTTTACAACAACTTTTTACGACCCTCTACCCATAGGACTACCGATCTCTATTTAGCATATCCGTTGTAAGCTTTTTCCACAATTATTCTGTAATATATACTCCACACACTACTGTATCTAACATTATGATTAATTATATAGTAATATTAGTTTATTTGCTTATTCAGTTTACTGTGCCTTCTTAAAATATGTAAACCTTCAATGTTAGTTCAGTTCTGTGAGAATTTTAATCGGGACTTGTACTATTTATATAGTATTATTAAAGGAAATCTGAGTGGTAATCGTCTAACCAAAAATCCATAATAATGGGTGTCTATAACTAGGATGGTTGTTATAATTATGGATACCACTTTTTACTTAAATCTGTGCTAATACATATAAATCAAATAAATTGGCATCACTAAATTAACACGATTCCATTTATATAAGTAATATAAATAAGAAAACAAAAAATAATAAGTAGAAACTTAATATAACAACTTAAAATTAATTTTACGGAAACAAACTGCAAACGAGACAGTTGAATCTAACCTCCACACTCAAAGGGCGATAACGGAATTTTAAATCTAAAAATAAATTTGTAATGGAGAATCTTTAAAAAGGTCATTTTTAATTATATAGTATACCCAAGATAAGATGTCACTAATATTTCATAAAATTTACGAAAACAAAATATGTAAAAAGAAATGCTTTTAATCTTAAATAAACCTTTGTGCTAGAATTTTTTAAAAAGTAGATAAAATGGCTTATGGTACATAAATAAAACATTTTCTTTTTATTTAAATAACAACCCGACTTATCCAAGTATGGATCACTTTATTTTTTGACGTATCGTACATTAATTAAAATTAAGAAACATTAAATAAACACTTTTCTGGCTTTTTGTAAAAATTAATATCAAATTTTAAGTATTTGTTTATACATCATATTTTTAAAGTTTTGATGATGTCTTTACCACAGCAACCATACATTGAAGTGGTTAACCAAGAACGTTTACATTAAATAGTATCAATATCGAATATCAACGTTTTATGAGCTTCTGGAAATATATCAAACATTTTTGGAGAGAATAAATTCAAGTATTTGTAATTTTGGTTTCATCACTTATCTGACTCGTTAATTGTACCAGTTCCAATTAAACGAAGAGCAAACATTTTTAAATCATTCAACAACTTCTTCGAATCTAATTCCAAATCACGCGTATATATTAACAGTTTATTGACAATTTAAAAACAGCACGTGAAATTCAGATGCGCTCTTGCATATTTAAAGTTGTCAATCAAGTGCCAGCACAAAGTGCATGGATAAATTTAGCAATCAAGTGAGTTAATTCAAAAACCATTTATTAACATTCGAATTGACGAAGAAACGAGAATAGAACGTTTACAAAATTAGGCGCTGATAGAACATGATGAACTAAATTGTCGTTAATTAGAAATTATCTATTCTAGTAACGAGGAGTTATCGAATTTCAAGCTATTCACAAACTAGTTTGCTTCTAAATGTGTCTTCACTAAATCCATAAAAGAGTGAAATTATATTCGAGTTCACAGGATGAAAACAATCGGATGGTATTAAATGAGGAACTTCGTAATTAACGGAGATAGAAAAAACGAGTTAGGTAACCATTAATCGATTTTTGAAGTAATTTTAATGCCTTAAACAAAGATCGCGTCTACTTTCGTCTCCACGCTACAGGCTAAAATTGGAAAGTTTAATGTTTTTGCAAGTTTATTTGTAAACATATCGAAAATCTGTAAAAGCATTTTTAAAGGACTTCTCATGTAAAATTATATTTTTGTATCTGATTTGCGACTAACACATTAGAAGATATAACCTAAATTTGCATTTTTAAATATGTCTAGTTGGTTTTTACTTAATTAAATAGCATGTTTTACCAAGATCTAGCCAATATATTCTATGTCGCTATAATTCTAAAAATAGGGAAGTTGTAGTAATATCAGTAAAATATTATAGCTTATCTAGTAGGCCATAGAAAATATATACTAACAAAATAATTGATCTTTATTTAAAATTAATTTTACTTATGTAAGTAGCTGTTGTTGATTTTATAAAATCAATAATTATAATCTATTTGCTAAAATAAACAAAGAGATGAGAACAAATTATAATTTTTAAGGAACTATTCAGTACAAACAAGTTTTATAAATCAATATTTAAAAGAACACCATGATATGCATAAATAATAACACGAAATAATAAATAATAATAACTATTACAAACACTTTCTTAAAGATATGCCTTATTTTTACTTTCCTTGACCCTATATGAAATATAGATAAAAGAAAAAGTATTGTTTTCGTCCAAAATTTTCGATGTCAAAATTTAGCGAAACACAAGCTTTCCGGTTCCCTCAGTCGAAAATTCGAAATTCATGTTTTGATAAATTTGTCTGTCTGTGTGCGTGCATGCGTGCGTGATTTGGAGCGTGCGTGCCTACGTGCGTTCGTCCGTGCGCGTGCGAGTGCTTGCGTACGTGTATGTGTGCGTCCGTGCAGTTGTGCGTCTGTGTGAACAAGTATCTAGAAAACTATAAGTCATAGATAAACAAAATTTTACATGTAAATTTGCAGCCATCCTTAAACGTTGTTGGCCATTTTTTTAAATTTACCACAGTTTTTAGCAATTTAAAGCTCTTTCATCTAATCTGAGTGTTTTCTGAAAACATTTTCCGTATATCGCCTAACCCGTTTCATAGACTGTGACTAAAATAACTATGAAACAATTTATAATAAAATAAAATAATTTCAAGAAATCTTTAAAATTGAACGATCAGAAGTACTACTTTATGTCTGTTATTTTTAGATACTTCCAAAATTTTTAGTTCTTCGCGATTTTATTAAAATCAGTTCTAAGGATTTTTTTTAAACTTACTATGCTTCTTAGTTATTTAATTTAGTTTTATATGAACCGAGCAGTTTCTCTTCTAAATTTCTGAAAATCGAATGACCGGAAGTACTTAAAGTAATAATTGTGAACAATATATCTCGAAAACTAAATATTGTAGAAAAATAAAATTTTGTATATAAGTTTACCTAACATGCAAAGCCAGGAATTTGGTTAAAATTGGATGACTGAAAGTGCAACCTCCAAAAATGTTTTTAAAGCTTACTAAGGTTCTCACGTCTTTAATACCGTTTTACCTAAACTCTTCGGTTTCTTGGTAAAAAATGTATTGAAGCGAGTTATCGCAAAAGATCTCCGGAGTTAAGCAACGTGCCGTTCCTGTTTTCGTTCCTAAAATAAACGTAAATAATATTTTATTTATTTGTGTACATTATTTGCATATCTATAACGTGTCCTGAATGCTTTGTCACAGTTTCTCACTTGTGCGATTCAGTTTATCATATATTAAGTATTTTAAAAGCACTCGAGGAAAAATTCAGATATAATAAATCAAGTGATTTTATTGACAAAGATATTGGGACAAAGGTGTCAATCTATCCCTCAAAACATTTTTTTTAAATAATCCCTAATTAGAAAAACGGTCCGCTGGAGCCCCATCCTGTTCAAATATTTGTTACATGTCTCCATTCAGTTAGATTTTGATCAAAAATATAATAATCATCTTTGTTATTTTTTAAACAGATTTGGATACTAAAATTAAATCTACCCAGGGGTGGTCATGGTTTAGTAAGAGCCGGGGAAGGGGGCTGTATTTGTCCAATAATGATTATTGTGGCGGTTACATATATTGTCACTGGATATATGGCTTACATGGGACCAATTATTTTACTATGTAAACTGTCGGCTACTTTACGCTTGAACCATTTGTAAAATTCCTCACGTCTTACATAATTACTTGGAAATAAAAGATGATTAATTCAACACTTACAGGATTTGTATTTATTAATCTTCTAAACTTTTAGTGGTCGAAGTTTTAACACTCCCGATTATGTTTAAATTTGTTGGCTGGACATCAGGTTCATTTATTGCGTTCGATTTAGCTTTATCTTACCAATAGGTATTTGGTTGGTCTTTATTAAAATATCCGTATTCGTTTTACATTTTTTAACGCTAATACGAAGTAATATCATAAAATGAGCATTAAAAATACTAAACAAGTTCAAGTAAAGATAGATAAATATAATTCTACACTTATTAATCCTCTCGTTGGACTGCCTTCGTTTTTGAAGCGGTTGCTAGAAAGCTACGATTATGTCACTACAATTAATATATTGCTTTAAGCAAGCCTGTTTTTTAAAAGTTTTGTAGTTATTCATAACAGTAGAACTCAGAACGATTTTTAAGCGCTGAAGGCAAAGACGTTATAGGTAAACAAACTGTATCAACAAAGCGCATTGTATCTGGACGAATGCTTGTAATATACATTTACTAATAAGGTTAACGCATAAAATAGCACCCTAAAGGTGCGTCTAGAAATAAATGATGGAAATATAGGCAATCAAAAGTACTTCGAAACTTTGCGCGTTTGTCTAAATAAGCAGTTCCTTTTGCACTTCCTTATGTGTTATTTAGTTCTCGCTGCTATTTACAAAGTAAACCAGCTTTTGCTAGAAATTTTTCTTAAATTATTAAATATCAATATAAAAAAATAAACCTGCTTGTCTAAATAGGAAAGATTTTAAAATTTTAAATTTTAATTATGGTAAATTTTTTTTATTTTTATGAAGAAAAGTATATTTCACAATTTTTAAAATAATGTTACGGGTCGAAATATGGCACTAAATTCATGAATTCGGATCTTCTTGAAAACTTTCTTGCTAGCATAAAATTCAATTTTTGTTATATTTTTAATGTTGCTTTTTGTTTTGGAACTGAGGCTTCTGCATAGTAAAATTCCATTTGTAAGAGCCCATGCAATTTTAACAATGTTTATAGGAATAACTACTTAAAGTTACCCTGCATATTGGTTGATTTGCGAATAGTATCTAAAGCTATTGGGTATTCATCTTTTATAAAATTAAGAATTCTAAAGATATTCCTTTTAATTTACCAATGATAGGAAAGTTAGTTCCATTTTTAAATAAAATGTATTCGATTAATCAAAAGGAATGCGCGAATTTAAACATATCATGTCAAACAAGTAAATGCCCTGTTGCCTGATACATTAAGGTAAGAGCAAGCATATTTATAGATTGCAACGTTTTATACCGTTAAGATTCAAGAATTCAAAACAATTCGTAATATTTCTGTCCTTATTTTTCGGCAGGAAATTTGACATCACTTTTTAGTAAGATAATTCATCCTCCTCGCGATCTAAGATACAAATTGAGGCAAAGGAGTCCTACAGTTAGTATCGCTAGAATTAAGATGCGCTTGCACTAGGAGAAGCTCCTACCTTTCGGATAGGTGTTGCGATAGACAAATAAAAACTAAACGTGTAAACTTGTTTGCGCTTCGTTTATCGTACGTTACTGTAAATTAGTGTTTGATTTTAATTATACCGTAGTGGAGAATCACAAGGAACAAGATTACACCATTAAAAGATTCCCCTAGTTATCGTGCCTGCCTTCATCCTACTAGTGCCCTAAGAAGCTTGGGTGCAGAGGACTGTCCTTTCACCGCCCTATTTAAGATAACGCTGCCTTCAACTCCACGTAAGTCTCTCTCCATTATTCTCGCATTATAATAGATCTAATTAGAGTTTGCAAAAAATACAGCTAATGGTATTCCCCATAATACCATAAATTATGAGATCGCCAAGTTTGATAGACAGCAAGTGAAGTTGGTGTATTCGCCTTGATAGACCACAAATTATGAGTTAATCTATTTAATCAACATGTTGTAAAAATAGTTGTAATTCATTTGTATATATTTAAATTTAAATCGGTATAAACTAAGAATAGTCACCCTTTTTAAATCATTGGATCCACCATTGAAGAAATGTAAAGTTTGTATTGAATGAAATGCGTTTAAGGTATACTTTATGTATAATTCCTTTGTTGCATTTTATCGATCTTTATTCTATTATCCTGTTTTATTTATACATGGTAAGTTTACGTTCCATTTATTTGTAACTACCAAATAAGAAATTTTGTTATCTGAAAAATTCAGCGATTAATTTTACTAACAGCGGCGTAGTTGAACTAACTTTACAATCCTAAGAACTGCGATATTACGAATGATTTTGAACTAAGTTACACATTATTATCTGCGAAAGGTGCAGTGGCGCCCTGCTGATTTTGACAATTCTACCTACGACTACCGTTTTTGCCGTTTAAGAATTTACTTATAAACTTAGCCGGCCCTGCAAATCTGTAATTTCTAAGTTATTGACTTTACCAACCTCAGAAGGTACCTAGCACCGTTTTGTCCCGTTACACCCTTTTGACCTCAAATTCAATATTCATTTTGCAATGCCTACCAGCATGTTTCCGAATATCGAGTAGTTCTACCCTAGTAGCAATTTTTAGCAGTCCAAATATCACGTAAACACGGCACTTACGATTTTGCTTCCATATCCGAGAAGAAGGTATCATATGTAAACCTTTTACTACTAAAAAATTTAGCTACTACGATCGGGTTTGAACCCACATCCCTTAAGTGTACGACAACTATGTGGTTAGCAACATAGACCGGGTTTATTATGTTTGTGTTAAAAGGGCAAGTGTGCAGTTGTTAATTATTTAAACAGCGTTACGTTGACAACAAATTCAATTGTGTTAGAATTTTATTAGCAACTATTTGTTATGCTTTATTGTATGGGAATTTTTAGGATCCAAACAATGAGTACTGTTTGATATTAAAATTTTGTGCCATTTTTGTGAAATTTTTAAAATAACAGCTATTTTTAAAAGTAAAGAAAATGTATCAAAATTATACTATTATATAAGTGCATTGTATTCAATTATCTTCATTTTTTAAAGTGGGGGATTCACCTTAATTTTATTATACTCCATTGGTATAACGCTAAGCTGGTTTCTCAATCATTGATGATGTTAATTTACTTAAAACAATCGTGTATTTTACAATATTTCTAGAAATCAAGTATTTTGCAAATTATCACGCACTTTATTTAATGAAAATCTGATCGTTGAAAATGGCATACTAAAGAATTCCCTTTTAACAATTAATTGTATCAGCTCTTTAATATCGAATATTGCGTAAAATTTTGCAATATACAGTTATATAATATCGGAGCTTGTACTTTTCGAACCCCGTATTCAATAGCGCTGTTTCACATAAATGATCAGAAATAAATGGTCACTATGTTCCGAACTTGAAAATAATATTGCTTCTACGAGTTCTTGAATTACACAAATTCGGGGGAGAGCTTTCAATTTTTAGGTACTGCTAATTTCTGGGACATTCCCAATTTGCAGCAAATGCCAAGTATACTACTATCTTTTTCTTTTATTAGACTTGAGCATTTCATCACTGTCTCACTTAAATAACTAAATTAAAGTCCCATTGAAATCCACCTTCTTATATTTTATAATCTACACTTAACCGCAAAATTAGCGCACCAGTTCGGCTTTCGTTTTATTTGCAAAAATCTTGTGTGCCAGGCGTGTCCGAAAACAACGGTTACAATCTCCGTAGGTGCGACTATCGGCCTTCCGCTTCTCTTGCGCGGCACTCCTGTGCGTCGTGGGATCTCGGACGAGAAACAAACTTGTACAATGGTCGAGGCATTTACGGATCCCTCCAAATGTGAAGTGCACGCTGTCATGGACTTATTCCAGATGTGTCGAAGTTCACATTGCATAAAGATCTGACTATAGCATTAGAATGCCGCAAATTGTGCACGCGCTGGGTACCCAAAATGCTAACCGAAGAACACAAAAGGAAACGGATAGTTTTCGCACTCAACTTCCCCATGCGTTAAAAACGTGAGAGTGATGTATTTTTAGACTATATTGTGACGAATTATGAAAACTGGTTTTATCCCCATACACGTGAATCAAAGAAATCAAGAAAACAGTGATAATGTAATTCCAGGACCCAGAGGGCGAATTCTATGACTGTGGTATACAGAATCTCGTAATCCGTCTTAACAAGTGTTAGCGGAAATTACGTCGGAAAATAATCACTGTATCGTTCTATAAATTGTAGTGTTCTATAGTGCTAATGAAATTTTTCTTACTGAATATTGGCCGCTGTAAACTTCGTTTCCGGACACGCCTCTATTTTCCGATTCATTAATATGAATTATAATAATATGATTATTATCACGCCTTTTGCAGATTCCTGTCTGCTTTCCTTGTTCAATTTCGAAATCATAGTTACTTTTCATAAATCTTACCCATGTTTTTCAAATAAGTAAAACTCACCTTGAAAATGAAAGTATACATGATTTTTTAATTGTTTTATCAATAGATGAGATAACTGTCATTCATGCAATACATCTATTCGCGATATAACGTGCTAAATGAAATTTAAATGGTGATGAATGTGTTCAAATTGTAACCTCACCCAATGAAGAACTAAGAAATAACGAATTTGCTAAATTTGGTGTGCCATACAACGGTCGGTAAGATTCTGCAAAGGTTTGTAGAGATAGCCCTAGACGGCATGGGCAAAGCATACCTCGACTTATAAGCGCGATTGTTGATCAACTTTCAATGCTTCGAGCAATTAGGAGACGGTTCCAGTACTACATAAAGTCTCAAATGCAACTATTTGGAGTTCAGCGCACTGATATTAGGCAAAATACTGCAAGAAAATGACTTCGTGCTTAAAATTTACGACCTCAGGTAGCTGCTACTGGTCTTAGGGTATCTGTAAACTACCGAAGAAACAGATTTGCTTTTGCAAGGAAGCATGTGCATTGAGAAACCCGTAATTGGGAGTAGGTGTTATTTATAGATGAGTCAATGGTTTACCTCATAAGTTCTGATCTCCGTACAAAGGTATACAGAAGGACAAGCTAAAGATATTGTACTTGTAATATTTGAGAGGTAGCAATATATGGAAACCCGTAGGGAATCTTTAAATGTTGATTGTGGACATGTGACTCCTAAACGATACATAACAGACATTTAAGAACATTTTCTGGTATCTTCCACACCTTACATTGGTAATGGATTTGTTCTTTAACAGGATAACGCTATGCCACAATGCTGCACGTTTGTTACTGGATATCTAAATTATATTAAGTCCTGAAGTAGCCAGCCTGTAGTCCAGATCTGAACCCGATTGTGTATCTTTGGGTCATACCGAAATGCAGGATTGGAACTCAGCATCCCCCTAACCTAACAGACTGGATGAGCTGCGACAAAGTCTTACACGTGCGTTGGAAGATATTTCTGAAGAAATGATCAAGTACGTAATTGAAAGTGTGCCACAGCGATGTCAGACTACAATATATCTAGAGGTGGTAATAGTTATTATTGCTAAGCCAAAAACTTTTCAAAAGAAAATAGCTCTGCGCTAGTAGCCATAATGATCATTTTGCATTATTTTAGTAAATCAGTCAAATTTTCTGATTTAGTTTCTTCTACGACTAATTTAAGACAAATTTATTGTTATTATCGAAAAAATTCTGTCTGTATATTCTATATTTGATATTTTTTTCAAAATATATGATAGCTTTGACGACAATTAAAATAAATCTAAATGTATAAGCGGTGCGTTAATTTTGGGGTTAAATGTATAGCGAAAGCTAATTATATTCTAAAGGCTGTATAGAAATTATAAAATAAAACTTAATTGCTTATAACTCCTCCACAATTGGAAATATTATCAACAAATTATTAATCACTGACATCCGGAAAAAACGGCCTATTTAACCATTAATATAAAAATAACTATATATTTGTACAATAGTACCTAAGCCAAAAGTTTTGTCAATAAACAAAGTCGTCCACGGTATTAAGTTCTTACACAACTCAGAGTTGACAGGACGCATTGATCAACTCGCGAAGTAATCAATTCGTAATTTTTTAAAGACGCTAGACGTTGATCTGTTATTTGGGATCAATGTATGAGAACTCAAAACCTTTTTGCACCCGCTAAGTAAGATTCTCGTGAGTATAACCACGAGAACCAATTTTAATGAACTGGAGCGACAATTTACTGATTAGACCATCTTTACTCTTCGTTCAGGCAATTCTGTTAAATAAATTAATATCCTTAATACATGACAACAGGTCCTACTCATAACATGGACTTGATTTCGATGCACTGTTTTTATCTGAAGACCTACCAGGTACCCATACCGGAGTTAAAAGAAAGTATCACAACAAGAAATTGGGACAATTTAGAATTAACTTGTTGCAGGGAATGAATTACTTTTACCGATCGTAATGGCGTCCATTTATGCGATAGCACTTTTAGGAACTGGTTTTTCCATGGGGTGTATAACGATGCACAATAAATATTTTCTATGTAATATTCAATATTTAAATTTCATAGCTGGCCTTATTTATAGATCACCCTGTGTACGGCATATCTCAAATAAATCATTAAGTGTCATTAAATATCTAATATATACACATACCTAACGTTAATCAGTTTATTATGTTTTGTATTTTATTTTCCTTAACGTTTCGAAAACTTTAAAGGCATAGTTTGTTATTTATTTTATTTAACTCTTCAATTAATTATTCAACTGTGTAATTGAATGAGTAGTAGAATAGAAATTTATAATAAAATCCTAGTATCATTTTTAATATACTATGCAATTGGACTTTGCATAAAATGTAGTATTCTAACCTAGAATAAATTTTATGGGAGTTATACGCAAAGCAAAAATCTAATTCGAATATTTCATAAAATACACTGTTTGTCGGTCGCGCTTTTAATTGAAGCACCCTTAATTGTTTACGCACATATGTCATTTAACAAATATCAATCTTCAGTTCGAATATATTGTCATTCCTTTCTGATTACTTTATTTTCTGCCTTTAAAATTAGCAAAGTAATTTAGGACGTCATATACGCAGACTTTTTGAAGCCAATTGATACAGTTCACCACAGAATATTTATAATAAATCTTAAAAAAATTGACATAAAGGTAACTGATTACGCTGGTTGCAGTCCTACATTCTGAATATATCTTAGGTTGTTATAGTAAGTTAATTCAAATTTAGTAACGTAATTTGTACTTCCGAAATTCCACAAGGGCCAACATTAGGATTATTACTGTTCATTATTTTTATTAATGGTCTAGAATTTGACATAAAATCAAGATTTGAAAATATATCGAGTTATTAATTCCCATCAAGATAGTAAAATGCTACAAGTAGATATAAATACAATACTCGAACCGAGTAAAAACAATTTAATGGATTTAAATATAAAAAAAATTCATGTAACATCATTTTATAACAAAAATGTTCCTCTAGTGAACTATTCTGTGAACAATGTCCTAGAAAGAACTGAATATGTCTTGGATTTAGGGGCACTGATTAATTAATCATTATCTTTCAGAAGTCATACAGACAACATCTGTAAAAATCACTTTCTAATTTAGGCTTTATTTTTAGAATTACTAATCGTTTTAGAAATATACGGTCTTTCCTTACTTTATATTTTACGTTAGTTCTTCCCCGATTAGAATATGCTTCTGTTACATGGTCCCCTTTTACATAAAGTACGTTAGTATAGAATTAGTTCAACATAGATTACTAAATCATCATTTATTAAGTTTCAATTTATTTGAACTGACTATGAAAACAGGTTACAAATGTTAAATACGATCAAATGAAAAAACGAGGTGAAATCATTCATATTAAATACTTAAATAAGTTTTCCAATAACAATTTAGATTCTAGTTTTGTTATCAAAAATAAATCTTTGAGTCCTACATATCCAACTACATCCTGCATTATTCTCAACATATGTATATACTAATAATATTCGTTTTAGTTCCAAATTTAACAAACTAAGGAGGACTTACAATAATTGAAATAATCTGCAACCAAAGAGCTTTTATCCAGTTTGCATATGTTCAGCCGAATTATTAAAATAACATTAAACTGAGTTTAGTCTATCAATCTTACTTATTAAAATGTAATTATACTAGAATATATCACATAGTATATTAATTATGCATTTAAAGCAAATTTAATTTGTAAGAAAGCGTGTAATTAGACATTGTGTCTATTTAATATGAAATTAAATTAAATCAAATTAAATTAAATTAAACCATACGAAAGCGATTGAAATTATTTCCAGACGTTTTTGTACATGCGCTAAGAGATGGTTAACTGCAAGGCATTAATATCGATCTCTCCTATTCAGTTCCATTCTGATGGTAGTGCGAATAATTTTAGTATGACAAGTTATGGAGTTGTAATCCAACACTACCGCCTTATGATTTTGCCTTATTTTAAAATCTGTGTTTCTGGGAAACAATGTCAATAGTTGTTACATTCCCAATTAAGCGATGAAGTGCCATCTTAGTATAAGGTGTTTTACAGAACTTCGCAGGTAATGATAAGGAACATACAGAAAGCCCTGCTCCACCAGCAATTCCATATTATGGAGGCAGTATTTGGTATCGAAACCGCAGTAATATATAAAACCTTACCACAAGTGTTGTGCGTTAAAAAAGTCGTTACATGTTGAGTGCCACACAATTTGACTGAACATCAAAAAGCTAAACATGTAAAAATCAGCTGCCAAACCCTACAATTATTGAATAATGGGGGTCATCGTACAATTTTTACAATCGCAACAAGCGATTAAACCTATATTTCTTTTATGATATTCTTGCATGTCAAAAAAGTAGAGTATAAGTATTTAAAGGTGAGCCAACGCCGATCACTGTCAGATTAAGAAATTTCATACCGAGAGTTCTTTAGGGGCACATGACTTATTAAAGTAATTAAATTAGAAAGATAAAAGACTACAAGTATTTAAAGGTGAGCCAACACCGACAACTATCAGATTAAGAAAATTTAATACGGAGAGTTCTTTATGGCTACAGGACTTATTAAAGCAATTTAACTAGAAAGACGGAAGTCTACCAGATGTTCTTGGGGATCTGAAAATTATCGGGAAATTTTTTCCATATGGCTGAGATGACTAAAGCTTTTGAGCGTTGTTGTTACTTTTTAGACAGGTTCGGTTGACAAACTGACACTCAGGCCTGTTAGACCCATTGTATTAACTGGCCGTTGAATTATCCCCGAAGTTCTGAGATTTTCAGGAACCTCAGTATCTTGGATAGGGGAGAATTTAGGATTTAGTTGAGTTCAGGGAATCGAGTCCCAAAATGCAGTGTCGGACATTGCCCAAAGCTGGGCAATCGTATAATAGATGAAATTATGTTTCGTCGCTTTTATTACACTTCCTATAAACAGAATCCTCTTGGATATCAATTGTGGTTAAGTATTCTTTGAAGCTACGGAATGTTAGGAGGCCAGTATAAGCTCGGTTTTCTTTGCTGCTTAGCAAAAGTAGGAAGTGGGTTTGTTTAGACGCTGGACATAAAATTAGGGCTTTAGACTGTCTAAAGGTTTATTTATCCCACCATTCTTTGAACCTTAACAACAGGAGGCCTCACTGGTGTTAGCATAGCAGTGCTTGTGCTAGCCAATAAATCTGTTTTTCATTCCCTGTTTGTCCCTGATGGCCAGGAATCCAGAAAATAGTTACTGTATTATTCCTATATACCAGAGCCTGAAGTTTCTGCCAGCATCCCCACATCAATCTGGATGATATGGTGGGGTTTGATAGGTCCCTTACGGCACCTTGGCTGTCGGTGAAGGTAGCGAGGTGAAGGTTGTGATAGTCTCTACTGATACATTCTTCTACGCAGGCCGCAATTGCGTACATTTCAGCCTGAAATACAAAGGCATAGTGCCCTAATAGAATGGTTATTTCCATTTTGGGAGATTTGCTAAAAATACTTGCCGCTCGACCTTGATTCACCCGTAAACCAGATCAGGTCCCAGCAGTTTCCGAGCATCATTAGTCTAATCCGCTATGCTTGGGATTGTTGTAGAAAATAGAGCGTTGAAGGCCCTAACTGGCGTAACACGATTGCCTGCAACCCAGCATAAGCTCAGTAAGCTGTCAGTGATTGAAGTGTGCCCTAGCTGTAGCCGAAGCCACGACATCGCTCTGATTACAGCAGTCTGGATGCAGCTCTCAATGCTTCCGTTTGTACCAAAACTTTTGAGCGAAGATAACACGAAAGTTATTGAGCAGTAACTGTCTCCTCATTTTGTAATATGCTATATTTGGTAATTTTTTAACCATAAAAATGTACCAGGTTGGTGATTTACTTCGGAAGAAGAAATCGGCCTTATCATTAGAGAATATTTTGGGTCAATTCTAGTAGGCAAGTGGCGTAATATTTCCTCGCTACGGAAAATGTAACACAAAATGCATTGCCGTTAGAGAAGACTACTTTGAACACTCTTAAAGTTTGTATTTCTAGTGTACATATCTTTGAGTTGCAAAACTTTTAGAATTAGCCTCATAATCACTAACTTAGTAAAGACATTTTAACGGTACTTTTGTACATTGAAATGTGCATTCAATTCATCACCTACGTAATTAACAAGGAGAGAAGGAAATTTTTAGATGCTAAATGTGACAGTTTTGTAATTGAAAGCTCCGTTTTCCGGGAAGGACTTGATTGAATCTCAACTATTTGAGAAATATCCGAGAAAGATTGCGGAACTTTCTTGTTGTGCGTATTGTTGATACGAAAATAAGGGCGGACTTCCAGCTTGGTACCGTATACAAATGTTTAGCTTAACGGTTTAACCCAAGTAATCTATTGGAAAGCATAATACGCTTTAAAAATTATAATGAAGAACTTATATAGTAAAATGTTACAATAGATTGTAACATAATATATTATGCATATGACATCCAAAATCAATACGTATTATCATATTTTTAGAGGCCCTTCTGTCCTATCTACTCAAAGTGCCTCGATATGTCACTGTCATATTTACATGATGTGGGTTGAATGATGGCACTTTTTGGTTTACAATAATTCTGAGTCAACTGCTACGTAAAATAGTTTGTATTATCGTCAAACACCGAATAAAATAACTTTTTCAGTAACATCAAGGATCGTTACTACTAAAAAGTAATAATAAATATAATATAAGGCGAAATAACCGTAAGCTCTTGTCGATTTGATTTTATTATTGATTTTCAGAATTTCAGACATTCTGAGCGTTTGTTGCATTTTTAATATTTTATGGAGGACTGGAACGTAACATGCATTATGTTCCATATATCTGTTTTAATATGCTCGGTGATTCTAATGTTTCACTTCAAATCAACATATTGTTAAGATAGTACCCTTTCCAATAAATTCAATTCTAATAATTCAATATATTTTTATTATAAGCAAATAACATACATACATATGTATTTGTCAGAAGCAGTTTCATGTAAACAGTTTCTGGCGGTTTATGTTTTGTTTTCAATGTTTTAAACAGGCATTTTAATAGGTAGTTTGTAAATTATAAAAATTATTGATCAAATTTTGAATGATTTACGAGCAGAATTTTATTATGTTGCAGTTTAAGCAATGGGTGCTTAAGAAAATTATGAGACATCGCATAAAACGGTGTTCGTTTTGTAGATTGTGCATTATTTAAAACACATTAATGTTTGCATTATTTTGGTACTAAAGGAAACGAACATCAGCATTGTTGAAGTCTTTACTGTTTTTGTAAGCAATTGATTGCTTTATGTATACATATATATTCAGTCATTGCTGCTTAGAGCTGCCTTTGGTTCGAAAATAATAAGTTAATCATTATAATTTCCAATTCTTGATTCCTACGCTACCGCGCATTTATAGAATAAGGGTAGTGTAATATAAAGGATTTATAAACACATCTTGTCATTGTCAGCATTTTCATCAATTTTCGACAATGCAATATACCTTGTAGATAATTTGGATTGTAGTAAATCTACACTGTTTGAATTTCTTGCTAAATACTACCATTACATTAATCGATCTGATAAATCTTTGTGGATATAATTTCTCTAATTTTAAAATCCAATCGTAATTAGATCAAATAATATGTTTGAAATTGGACACGCACTACAAAAGTGATTTGTTTTGCAAATAGAACTCTAACTTATTTGTTGGATTATTTACTGTTAGCTTAGTGAACTTGTAATTCTGGAAAGTTAATGCGGTGTATTTCTATGCGACAGTTGGTAAACACGTAACTGAAGAGCAGCTGCGCTCCATTTATTACTATTGCTTGTCGATGATCGATTGATTTTAACCGTTCCAATGGATTTTTGTATCTTAGGGTTGTACATAATAATATAGACAAAATATGTTTAGATCCTCTGATATATTATATTTTGATAGCTTAATTTTACTGCATTAAAAGGTACTTTAATATTCATTTTACTCGGTTGTTTATTCTTTTTATTAATTACAAATATCCCAGGTGACTGTATCTATATACTAATTGTATAATTATATATGTTTGTTTCAGGTGAGTTTACCTTCTGTATTTAAAACTACAACAACAGGTAAGAAGTTTTAAATCTAACACCCTTGGACATGATGTTTAAAACCTATACTACAAAAATAGCTCCTTCGGTACTACCTATTACTAGCACTCCAACATTTAATAAATGTTTATAAACATCGCCCATGCCATATCTTATATAGTGCCTTTAATGCTAACAAGTATTCAGTCATAACTTTTGTGCAATACATAAATAGATAACATTGTGATTTCTGCTTCAAACGTCGGTGTCTTGTTAATTTTATTTACCCTTTAAATACAAATTGATTATTTACTTTCCAATCGTACAAAACTCACTTTAACTTATTCTTGAATAATTCAATAAATATTTACTAAAACTGATTACAATGATATCTCTGTTGTTATAAGGGTTTATAATATTTCTGAAGTTTTTAAATCAAGCACTTCAAAATAAATTGATGTTTTAAATAACCATTAACCTATAAGGTCGCAGATGGTATAGAAAAGTGCGCAGCCTTTTAGAAAACGTTTCCCTTGAGAAACAAGCTTTTAAAATGGTTTATTGCTGAAGTTTAAATGGCTAAAACTGCACACTTTATTGTCCAGTTACTAAACTAATTCTGTAATACCTTATTTATAGCTTCTTAAAAAGCTATAAAAATATTTTGAACATTGCCTATGTATTTTTTAATCCTTGGGTACCTATAGTTACATACTAGTTTATCAAATAAGTAGTATGAAATATTTATTATCCTACACTTGAATATTTTCGACTTAATTGTAGTTTGTCTTTCACTAAATATGCACGGTTTAGTAACATGATACTTTTAGGTTGGAGTCTAATTAAAGGAGAAAATCAGATTGAAAAGCCTTTTGATAACTATTTAACATTTAGGTACTTTTAAACTAATGTGATAAAGTTATTTCAGAATTCTACTTTTAAATGTATTACGAAACACCTTTCATTTTTCATATGTATCTTGGATAATGTAACAGTATATTAAGTCTCAAGGTTTCAAAATAAACAGTTTTAAAACCCATTAGGTTTACCTCTAATTTATCATGTAAAAGTGGTATACAATATTTGCTTATATATATATATATATATACATATATATATATATATATATATATATATATATATATATATA
>JAHWXV010368272.1:0-11513 GCA_024586415.1 Phrixothrix hirtus | reverse complement strand
TATATATATATATATATATATATATATATATATATATATATATATATGTGTATTTATTACATATACAGTTTAAACAATTTATTTAATGATTTACGGTTTTTGTTTTGCATGAATTGTTATTTAGTTAATTTATATGACTGTTTTATGTACAACTATTTATTAAAACGTAAAAATATACAGTTAAATAGTATGTTATATACCAAATGACTAAAGAGCCTTTTTTTAATTTCGAAAGAGAACGTTTATTTCTCCAATGCTATAGAGAGAAATAATCTCTCGAGAGATTAAAAAGCATCTTAGTCCTGAGATATATGTATTATATTTTGCACTTTTGGAAAATTTGAAATTAAAACATGCGAAGAAGATAAAATTGTATGATTTTGACATTGACAGTTCATTCGATTTATCAACGCATGCTTCACGGAAAATGCTATTTAGATTTTATTCACGAAGCGCTACAGTTTCGCTTTCAGTAATATACAATGTTAATTGGTTAATTGCTGTTATTACCATGAATTTATTTTGTTTATGTGGGATTTAAGGTACTTTAATTCCTTTGGTATTAAAGTAAAATTTTAGTCCCCCGGGAACAAACGTGACACTTTAGTCATGGAAATAAGTGACTGAGTGTGGCATTTCAGCCCGGGAAATGCAAAATAAGTGATTAACTGAGTTTAAAACTCTAAACAGTAGAAGTCTATTTACAATATATTTAGTGTTTATATTACTCTAATAAGACTGGTTGCATTATTATGCTAACTGTTGCTAGCCTACGCTAGGTAGTGTTAATTAAATCAACGTAATGTGTAGTATATCCACGCGTTTTGTTGGATTGAAATTGGCGCATGTATTTTCGTTTACAAATATTAGTGTTTAGGATAATAAAGGATAATTAAAATAACTTCAATTACAAGTCACCAGTGTGTTTTCCGATCTTAACGGGTTTAATAAGAGTTTGCAAGTTGTAGTCGACGAAGATTTTCTTCGAGTAAAAAAGTTGTAGGAAAAATAATTTCCCAGAAATTTGAGTCTTTAACAAGCCAAAGACCCATAGATTAAGGGTATAGACCCTCAGTTCGATGTACGGTGTACTCGTCTAAATTTTATTTAATTTTTATACAGAAAACCGTTAGAGGTATTAAATTTACCCAATTATACATGCATTTAAATTTCATAAATTCTCAACAGAACAAATGAGAATCAACTGGTTTCATTCATGCAAAGCTTCTGTAATTTCTGAGCTAAAAGGCGGCGCTTTAAAGCTATCTCAAACTTTATCTCGCTTATAAAAGTGGTCAAATGATGATTACATTTATTGACAAATTACTTAAGAGTTGATCCAAATGATTCAAATGCATATTTTAGTATACATGATGCTGTATAGCTCAATCTTATGGGTAGTTAATAACGGGACCTAATAGCGGAACTTTTAGTTACGGTTTGTTTATTTTAAGACGAATATTACCTTGCCTGTCGGCTAAATAACATTACTCTTAGTCAGAGATTCGGGGTAGTTCGCGATGTGCGTTCTTAGTGACTGCATTACGTACGCGACTTTTTAATAGTAATAACTTTGAACGTGCTTGTATATTATTTGAAATATATGTCGTGGTTATCTATTATTCGTTGCAGCTGTATATTTTCAGCCTTTTGTTATAACCATTTAAATAAATTCGTATTGTGCTTTAAAATCATATATTCAACAAATATGAACTCAAAAATCATTTATTTACAAATTTCTATTATAAACTAAAATCTATGATTCTACTTTAAATCCATTCACGCGGTAACTCTTTACATTTCATGCGTTAAAAACAATGTCGCCAAAGAAAATTGGAAAGAAACCCATAATAACCAAATTTAATAAAGGTAATCTAGGACTCGTTAACAGATTTATATTTTATTAATTAAAAGATGCAATTAAATAGAAAATAAGACTAAATGTCTCATAAATAAATGAATGCTGGAATTCACAGAAATTAATCAAAATTATTTATTAAATAATATAAGAATTAACTATAAAAATGGTATAAATGAATTATTACAATTTGAAGATTTTGTTAGGAATGCTTCATTCAAATACTATTTCTTTCAGATTACATTTGTCATGACCTAAATAAATATTTGACAAACTACAGTTAATAGTTGCAAATGCTATAAATAAAAATGAAAAATATCTAAACATTATGTTTTATATTTTATGCTTTCATTTTTGTTCTATTTTGATTAGTATTAATTTACCATAGAACGCTTTAAATATTTTAGTTGTATACTTTCACTTTAATGTTACTTTCATGTAAGCCCAAACCGTCAGTAAGACAGGGTTATAGCAGGAGACATTCATTATTTTTATCTAATGATCTAATTTTATACAAACGAGTGGAATTTGTGCTTTTAGAAGTGGAGGAGAAGAAAACCGAAGAATATTAAATAAATCCGTGATTACTTTTGTTCAAGAAAATTTTCGTGTATTGTATTCTCGGTATCTTCGTTTGTCTTTATTGCGCGCTTCCAGTGCTTCACATGCCTATTAGTAGAACATCAGCTTCTGCTTCATGAATAAGCAGTTTGTATATACTGGAAGGCATATTAGACCACGGGTAAGACTTCACGTATCTTTTTGCATATACAGCATATCCACAACACATTATTCGTAATGTTACATTCAAAAGATTTAGTAGTTTTTATTAATTTCAGTGATGGAAGAAGCTAAAGTGGATTATTCAAAAAACAGTCTGGTAGTACTTCCATCATTTGTGGTGCCACGTCTAGGTTTTGGAATATCCACCAATCTCCACTGTTTTAAATAGCATTCCCTATATATTTTTTATGATTATCGTAGCTTGTCATAAACTCTACAATTTTCTTCAAATATACGTTATATCAATTCTCAATAGTTTTAGAGATACTTAAAATTTCTAATATTTCATGTTGTTTTTATTGAAAGCTTAAATAGGTCGCAGTCGCCATGTAAAACAAAAGAAGTCTATCATGTTAAACCCGATGTAACATTGTGAAATAAGTTTTGTTGTTTCTTATTACTGATTGTGAGTTGTGTTCAAAATGGATTATCTGAAAGATGAATTAATAGATATGATCTATTTATTAGGGAGAGCTGCGAAAAATTGCCTTCTTGCCCAGATGCTTTACAGAATGGAATATTCCGAAAGATGTACACCTACTAAAGCTGCATTTCAAAATTTAATGGAGAAATTTAATGCTAGTGGCAGTGTTGATTATTTAAAATGTAAAGTTGTTAATAAAAATTCTGCTAGTCAAGATAAAGAATTGGAAATTTTACTTCATGTTGAAGAAAATCTTCATATTAGCAGCCTCGAATTAAGTAGATTAGTTGAGACCTCGCGATCTACGATTAATAGAACTGCCAAAAAATATAAATATCATCCATACTTAAGAGGATAAATACTGTTAGGTTGAGACTAAATCCGTGAAAGGTACTGCTACTAGGTAATGTTTGTGAAAACACCCTGTATGTCAAGATATTAAGACCAAACTTGAGAGTGGATACAGATACTCTAATGGTACTGCAGATATGGGATAAAACTGAAAGGAAAAATGTACGAATTAAAAGTGCTGATTATTTATGACGGCTTCCGTATATTGTGAAGTGTTAGCTATATTATAAAATTAGGGACGAAACCCCCTATTTATGCTTGATAGATTCAAGACTACTTCCAATTATGAAGGTAAGAGGATACTATGATGCTTTTGGTACGCCCTGTATATGGAAATCAGTGCAAAACTATTCACAAGAACTTTAACGTTATTTGACGTTGTTTACAAATTTAGGATGAGATTTACTCGAAGTGAATTGATTACCCTGTATATTATTAAAGTTAAGCTAACTGAATTTTAGACTGGTGCAAAAGTTTTATCTTTAATTTGAAACAAATGCTTTATCACTTTTTCCTTTATGAATAAATTATTGAAGAAAGAGAACACTTATTGAGCACATAACACGCCATATAATTAAATTCACACTGTAAAGCACATAGGTGTAGTAACAAAGTTTATCAAAATAAAATTGGTCAGATTATGCCTTAAATTCTAATAAAAAACGATATCTACAATAGCTAACAGGAAGAGGCCCGCCAATTGTTAATTTGCACGAATAAATGCTCCCGCGGATCAGAAACAGGCAACCCCTTTACGTTAACGACAAAAACTAGTAAATTTTTAATTTGAGTAGCCAATGCTCATTAAATTCGTAAAACAGAATATCTACTTATAACACAATTATTAAATTTAATACTACTTAAAGTTTTAACAAACCAAAGTTTTAGTATTGAATTTTTAACAATAACATTCTTTTATTAGTTGTAATAAAAAGTTTTTAATCAATTTGTTTCATAACAATTAAATGGGGAGCTGTGTCTCTTAATTAAATTACTTTAATATAAAACAGAGATTACTTTTAAACCAGTAGTGGTGACGGATGAGTTAAGCATTAGGTGACAATTACTTGAAAACTAAGACAAGTATGTAACACACGGTGACGATATTGCTTTTCTTTATAGAATATACCACGGAAGCAGTCTGTTAGTGTCTCGAATAATTCATGACCCTGTACGGGTAAAGATACGAAGAAAGAAGCCTGCCTAGGTTCTTGTTGAATTTATAATACCAATTATTTATGGAGTCTCATTTTGGGTCAATCTGCTGAGTGGTATATCAAACTTTCGACAAGGACAGTTTACAAGACTAAAATTAAAGACATAGAAGCACTTCCAAATGCAACGATTATTATTTACGAACCATCCCGCTTGAACCTTGCTTACTAATTGAACTTGATTTCCCATGACAATGGTGCTATCGTTACACCAACCTTGGATTGGCGTTAGTATTCCTATAGTGCTTTATAATCGCTTAGTTAGCACAGTTAAATTTTAAACAAAGTTATTACGCTACGATGTATATTAATTAATAGAATGCCTATTTCTGTACTTTTTATTGAGCAAGCTGTAACCTTTGTTTGCCTTTAATACGTAAATTTATGTGTGTTAACAATATTTTAAAATATCTGACGTAGACTTTGTTACTTTGTAAATTGAAATACCTTTTCCGATTAAATTTGTACTTATTTCTGAAGCTACATTTGTAATAAAATTTCTAGGCAATTCTCTAAAACATTATACGAGGTGTAATTAAATAGATTTCTATTATAACTTATTTTCCTTTTACAAAATTTGCTTTTTACATGACTAATAAATTTCAGCCCGACTAAAATTATTTGAACAGCTAATGTACATAGTAGTGCATGTTTATTACAGAGTATTTTATTAAATGTTATCAGAACACTGCAAACGCTGACAATTATTAGAATAAACTTTTTCAACAAGCGTTTTATTGACTGTAAATGTATGAATTTGTTTTGTAAGGTAAAACATCCTAGCCGTAAATTAACTGCTTCATTATCATTTATTTTAAATAATCCAAATACTTCTTTTATTGCCTTAATATTGTAAATAACATAAATTTTAATTTGAATTTAATAACTAGACTTAAACTTACATTTTGAATTTGTTCTAAAATAATAACAAAGCTTGATTTTAAACAATACGCAAACCAGGTTGTATATGTCATTTAAGTTACACACTAGAGCAACACCTAATGAAATTAGTTGGCCGCTAACCCTAAATATATAAACAAATACATAATTAGGTACCGCTCGATCAACTAAGTAATTGAAGTAAGTCAATTAAAAAGTCGCGATCAACAAACATGGTATCTTCGGGTAAATTAATAAAGGACTTTTAATTATATTTCAGAAACGAAATTTCATCGTTAATTAAAATATTATAATAGTTTAATGGTTGTTATAAATAAATTAACATTACTGTCTATTTATAAAATGCAATGTAACAGTTACATTCCTCAATAAGAATTATCCGTGGATTAAAGAATTGCTTTGTTTATAGGGATTATGGTGCATTAAAAACAATTCCAGAGAAGAAAATTCTCTATTTCAAATCCATCAATGTCGTCTTTTATCATGAATACCTATGATAGCTGTACAGAAGATTTTTCTTTTCAAGTTGTTTGTGATAACAAAAGTAACAATTCTCATACGTGTGTTCACTTAAGTGAAGCTGTATTATAGACTAGCATTTGAAATTCTGCTATTGAATAATAGGTGACACAGAGTATTTCCCAAACCACCCTCATATTTGATTTGCTACTACTTCACAGTTAACTATTTTTATTTAAATTGTGTATAGGCATTTGCAAAATAATTGAGATTAATAGTACTAATCTATTTAATGCCTTTTAGTTGTTTTTACTAATTTTAAGATTATACGTTAGCATTTTTAACAGACAGAAAGGCTTTTATTATACAATATCTACAAAAATCTTGTTTGCCCAATTAAATTTTACTGAAAAGAAAACAGGCACATTTAATATAAGTGTTTAAAATTTAGTAATCAGTTTTAAAAAGAAAACAAGGTCGACAGTAAAGCGTTCAAAAATAAAATTTAATGGATTACATTTTGTAATAACCTTTGAAATTAAAACTTTGCTAAGATATTTAATTCCTTCGATTGGTGCAAGGCTCTTAAGAGATTCTAGCAAATTTGTTCCTTCTGATTGAAGTAGTAATCGATACTACTTTAGCATCATTGTTCCGTTTTTCTTATACAAATTATTTAAGCCTAATAAATAGGCAGTATGGAATTACATTTAGGAATTCCAATATTTTTGCACATTGGTGACTGCTAATTGCAAAAGTTTTAAAGTTATCCTCCCTGAATATTTTAAAATGTTTCTTACAACTTTGATAAATCGTCTTACTTTCAGGTGAACAGTTTTTAAAATTTATTTTGAGACTTATTGCTTATACTATTGCTATCAACAGTAATTAATTTAGTCGAGCATAATATTTTAATTATTTAATTTAAGTACAATTATTGAAAAAGTTTAGACAATTATTAAATATCTAATTTAACGTTATTACCTACAATTATTGGTACTGTTTTATAAAGTTTAAAAAACCTTTTATAATTAAAGCTCCGGGAAACTATATAAAAAATTAGGATGTAAAGCCAAATATGCATTGTCACACCGCAACGGCCCGCATTTGGGAGCGTCGTTCCCTTGGCAACGTTGCATCACGTCCTGAAACATCGACCCGATCGTTCATTCTTCTCAATGAAATATTTGTACTGATGAACTAGTCCCTTTTAAAAGGAGGCCAGCTAAATTGAAAAAGCTGCAACACTAAGGAGAATTTTCGAAATTTTTAATTATTTGTCAATAATGATTGCGTTAAAGCATATAAATTATATAAAAGAAAACAATTGAATTATGTCTTCAACCACTTTAATTTCAATTATAAACATGGTAGATTTAACATTCGTTAAATAATATTGCAATAACAATTTTATTGATTAATGTTAACAGATTTGACAAACGCACAAAAACTGATGTATCATTTTATATAAATGTTTTTCCCAAAGTAAATGATTAGGAACATATAGCCTTTTAATACTGGAAACAATTTTACAAGGGCTGTGCCAAAAATTTTTACATACTCGAAGTCTAGTTGGCATGCAAATAACTGAACGTACAGTGGTTAATATTGAACACCACTAAAATTTTGCAAAAATATGAACTTTCTCATAGCGATAGCTACTGAATTTATATTACTTCCTAAATGTCCAACAATCTGGAAAATGCAATTATTAATTTAGTGCGATAAAATTTTTAATAAAAATGTACATTAGACCAGGAAAATTAGACACTTGGTTTGAAATAATTAGAGGAAAGCTGGAAATTATTTTAAATGCTTTGTTTTACTACAAAATGGAATAATTAAAGTTTGTCTCAATTTCCTAGGTCTGCGTTAGCCGCAATCTCCAAAAAAATTGCCAAATGTTTGGACTTTTTTCAGTTTTTCGTAAATAACTCGCAAAATATGCTTTTTACAAAAAAAATACCCTTTATAAATTGTAAAGCATTCAATTCTGCGTCAATTGAGACTTTAACTTCAAGAATTGGTTGGAAAACGTGCTGAAAAGCTGTTTCGAAAAAACTTATTTTTTCAAGTTGTTTTGAAATAATCTAACTTTCTTTAGTTCTCATATACCGGGTGTTTCGGATAATATGACATTCCTTTTAAGGAATAAAGGTAGACCCTACAGACACCCCAGTAAGTGTAAAATTAAAAGTAATACGAATACAAAAAAGTCCTTTTTTTAATTATGTACAATGAGCCGCCTATGATTGCATTCAGACTAAAACTATTAAATCATTCATAAAATTATAACTGACCTACCTAACAGTGTCAATTTACAGTAACACTCTTTTACAGCTATAGCATGCACATTAAGATTTGTTTAGGGCAACAAATAACAGGATAAGAGGGGATTGATCTTTCACACAATTGACAGAATTTAGAAATAATGTATACAATTTTTTTAACAATTTTGAAGAAGTTATTTATTAATAAAAATAGAGTTGTTTCTAAATGTAAAATCAGGTTAAGCAAATTATTTATTGACATTTTTTAATTTTACACCTAAAAATCGATTTTCATTTCTGAAATTGTGTGACGGCATCCTACACTTAAAATAAAAATACTTTAAACACTTTGACACGTTTTAGATTTTTCTAGTTGGTTTTGTAACGGTATTCAGAGGAATGGTACAATAATTTGCCCAATTCAACTTAGAATAATCAAACAGTGTTTTGTACGCAATTTTAATAAAAAAAGTGATAATACAGGAATATTGTAATAGTTGATACCTTTAAAATAATCTTATTGATCAGACTTAATGTAATTAATTACCTTAAGTTTTAAAACTTTTAAGACAGTTTTCCCTAACATTTTCTTCGGATACATAATTAATTACCTAAATGGCCAATTAGATTGTCTTAAAAAATTCAGCTGCATTATTACAAATGCCTTTAGTATCATTTTTGTGAAATTGACTTCGAAACTACAAATAATTAAAAATGTTAAAGTATGTTAATTCTCTTACAAATTTATTTCTCTTAATCTAATTTTTCATTTTACAGTTTTTAAATCCATATTAATTGAATTATACCTCTGTAAGTGCTTCATTATTGCAGATCTGTGCACAGTTTTATTAACATAAAAGCACCAATCAGTTAAACACGGTGTAGATTGACACAATTTGCGATTTAGTTTTTATTATTAAAACAATGGTTAGACAACGAAACGCATCTAGTAACTGACTTAAATTGGCATAATTTCGTTTATCAAAATATCGGCCACTGACTTTTAAAAAGCTGTATCATATTACAGAGGTATTTTTATGCATCTGCTTCGAAAGTTAAAATAAACACGTGCAATTTTGCTCTACTACGGAAATGTTTATTTAGTAAAAAACACTTACTCGATGATATTTGTATATTTGAAAGCATGTGCATAGTCGAATCGTCATTGCTAAAAAAAAGAAATTTTTAGTATTCGTATTGCTTTTAATTTTATGCTTATAGGGCCTGCTTTCATCCCTAAAAAGGAACGGCATATTATCTGAAACACCATGTATAACTTGCAAAATACACTTCCTATAAAAACATTTACTCTTATATAACAATTATAGAGCGTAAAATTCTGCGTCCATTGCGAACCTACAGTGACTGGAGTCACTGTTTAGCTCAGAAAAGTCAGAGGCTGCGATATGTACAGAAGGACGATTGTCCAGTAGTTATAAAAAAAGATATAATTAACGAAAAGTTAGTATAGCAGAGTAGTTCTACACCATTACTTATTATTACAACAGTATTGAGTATTATTACAATATTGTTACAATATTGTGGAAGTTCACAACGTTGAGCCCGTTTGTGAGCTAGCAAACCATAGTACTCGTCCTCAGAGTCCTCTCCTAAAGGTTCATCTTCAGCTTCGTTGGAATCATCGGGTTCATCCACCTTGATGTTAACTTCATCCTCATTGCTGCATCCTTAGAGATTGAAACCAGTTTCTATCACTAATATTCAATCAATTTCTAAAGTATAGGTATCCAATGGACGCAGAATTTTTGGCTCTACAATTTATGTAAAAGCAAATTTGTCTTTGTAGGAAGTGTATTTTGCAAGTTATATACGAAAACTAAAGAAAGTTTGAATATTTCAACACAACTTGAAAAAAATAAGGTTCAGCGAAACAATTTTTCAACACTTTCTTCCAATCACTTTTTGAGTTATGGTACTCAATCGATGTAGAATTTAATGTTCTATAATTTATGAACAGTAATTTTTTTGTAGGAAGCGTATTTTGCGGGTTATTTACGAAAAACTGACAGTACGAAAATTTGGCAGTTTTTGGAAACTGTAGCTAACGGCAGACCTAGAAAATAAGGGCAAACCCAAATTATTCAATTTAGTAGTAAAACAAAGCATTTAAAACAATTTCCATCCGTCCTCTAATTATTTCGAACCACAGCTTTTTTTTGGTCTAATTTCTCTGGTCTACATTTAAAGTTTAAAATTTTAAAACTATTGCTTCCCATCGAGGAAAATTGATAACGCTGTTTAATATTTTCATTCCCTTTTTGTTTTGTAGAGGACATTCTTTAGTGAAAACAAATCATAACGTATAGGATATCTATAAAAGAAAGTTATGCTAAGTGAAACAAAAAGCAATTTTTAAATTCTCTGCAACTGATAAGCGATAAAGAATCCAGCATTAAAAACTTAGAATGCCTTTAATACAGATTCCTTTACATAATGATATAAATACCATTATCTCTTTCGTCCCACTGTTAAAATTATTATTGTTTAAAACCTTCAGGGTCCTTTTCCAACTTTATCAATTATGAGAGCATAGGGGTGTGAAAATGGGCCATAGAGCGTTTAGACCAAACATTTTTCAACACTGCAAAAATTTTTTCAGAAATTTTATTATTCCTTCATCATCATAAATTTAAATGAATTAAGTGAAAGTTTTCAAATTTGATAGGTATAGATTATGCAACTCCAACTTTCGTTAACATGGCGAATTATGCCCAATTCCGGGATGCCAGTAAAATAGGGGATTCACGCACTTCTACTTGCAATTTGTTTACAAATGGACGTTGCATTGTCGTCAAAATTCTACAAAGAGCGTGGACTTGAGAAGTTTTGATATAAGACTGTTTAGATTGTAATGCTTTCGTTACGTTTTGTCTTACAAAATACAGGAATTTAAAAGAAACAATTCACATTCAATTGCTTCCGTGCAGATTTATCTATTTTAATATTATTCTAACAACTTGATCGCTCTATTTAAGCTATTACTCTAAGATCATGAAAGGTTAGGCATTTTGTTTTCGATTATTACTCAAGGTTATTGGAGCATAGTTTAAAATTCGATTTACTTTCTATTTTAAATTCAACAGGACGTTTTAACGAATTAAGAATCTTTATTTAAATAATAATTCTTAACAGTTATAATAAAAACCTTGGTTGATAGAGCAAGAATAATTTGTGATTCTTCTAATCTAGAGACTGAATTTAATAGCCTAAGAAAACATTTACAAGTTAATGGT
>JAHWXV010368062.1:0-11274 GCA_024586415.1 Phrixothrix hirtus | reverse complement strand
ATTTACTGATCTTGTGCAATATTAATCGTCTGTATCGATATATTTTGATACAGCAAATATAAATATCGATCTGACGATTAATCAAGATCTAGGGAAATCGCGACAAAAAGGTCTTTAATTATTTGATAACCCTGAAGAAGAGCAAAAGTTTTACAGATATTGTCCCATGAATAAACTAAACAAAAATTGTAATTAGTTCAGGATTTTACTTATAATCGTCGTAAACAATTTTAAGTTTCTTGTGTAACGAAATTAAAATTATGAGTAATTATATATTTTACATAAGTCCCAGGACGGTAGCTAAATTAATTGTACATAGAAAAAGTATTTTCAGAAAAGTTTCGTGACATCAAAAATGCTAAACAATAATAAAGAAATGTATAAAATGTATACAAGAAGTTCATTAAGTAAACGTTTTAGACCTTTAGACAAGTGTAAAATTAGATGTCCCATAGTTTCTTGTCAGCTACGCAAGCGAGCGAAGTGGATACCATCCCGGATATCCCTACAAAACGAGAAGGAGTGTTCGATGGCCACCTAACCGCAAGAAAACTTGAAGATTTAACAACTTGTCACTTTATGGAGAAGTTCTCGATCAACTGCCTTTAGAATAGTGATTGCATTAAGGTACAAATGTGTTTGTGTTTCGGTCCGGTCATCTAGTAACCACACTTATCAGAAGCCCGTCCGTGTCATCACCATGCACAATCAGTTGTTCCAACAAAAAAAATCAAACTTTTGTTAGCCGACTCCATTAAATAATATAATAATATAATATGCTACTAGGGATTTAGTTTGGTCAAAACATGAAAAATGATTTTGACTTAACTTTTGCCTCCTGAAGTGTTGTTGCAATTGTCTTTTATAGTTTTTCTTTGTGCACTACATTTCTCTAATTTTCACACTAGCCTTGTATACCAAAAATCTATCAATTGTGATACAACTCGTTTAAAAACACGCTTTCATCTGTAGCCGCGACCGATCCGTCACCGTTAAAAAGTAACGAAACTGTTTACACACGGTCCGGAGACAGCGCACGGCCACAGCACGAATATGTGTGAGTGACGGCCGTCCTCCAGTTCTGACACGCCCGGTGATGTGTGTCTCTACCTTTAAGGTAGTGACATACATCACTTGGAAGTACCCGAACTGGAGCACAGCCGTCACTCAGTGGGAAAATTGCACAATTAAATTAAATGGGATCGAGACACGATCGTGTGGCGGCTGTGCTCCAGTCCGGGCACAGCCCGGTGATGTGTGTCTCTACCTTTAGGAAGTAAGGAGTCCTAGTACGAACACTATAAACAGAACCAAAATATTCAACGTTAGATGCCGTAATTAACAAAAGAATATAAAATTAAGAACTTATCTCATCCTTTGGAACGAGTTTGCCTTGCAACCACACTAATATACTCAGAGGATCAGAAAACAGAAAATTTCGAGTAGCAACTTAACACTAAACTGCCAATAAGAAATTCGCTTGTTGAATGAAACAAGACGATTTAAGTCAGCCGTCGATGGCTTAAATCCACAACAGCCATAATTAAAGGCAGGGAACTAAAATAACGTAACCTAAAGCGTGCATCCCAAATATGCATTATTTAAATAACCAAACTACAGGGACCAAACGAAAAGTTAACTTTCAATACGACAATTTTATATAAAACTTACTTTTTTACTAATATTAACTTACTACATAATAATATAAACGTTTTGTTATAAAATTATTGGTCTAGAAATAATATATGCGTTACTAGAAATATCCAGTATCACTAAAATATGGCTTTCGTCCTTTTTGTTTATCTGATCGCTATATAAAGGAAGAAAAAAATTCAACTTGTTTATTAGCAATCTAGGTTTCGGTATGAAAATTTTATCACGGGTAATTGGGGCAACGTGGTTCTAATAGAGAATAACATTTTATGAAAAAAATGCGCCTTGACTTGTTTTTGTAGTTTCATTGCTCAAATCGCTCTATTATACGAGGCTAGTTGAATAATCAGATAAAAATGCAAAAGATGGTACGACTAGAATAAAATCAATATTATTTTGTTGAAGCAAATTCCTTCAGATGGCATGATACCAATTTTCAAGAACATCCCTTCATTAGTTTGTGTTTCACAACCATTTAACCCTTAATCGATAAGCTACAATTTTAGTGATCAGTGCGGGACCAGCAGTGTTAAGAATAGCTAGTGATGTGGGCATGGCCGGTTTGGAATTACTAAAACATCTAATTTAAGTATCCTGGAAAATTGCACGTTACCTGTTAACAGTTAAAGTATTATTTCCTATACAAAACAAAATATTGACAAATATTATTCGGGTTCTGCTTCAACATCTAAAATGATTCACAAGTTGTTTAACGATTTTCGTTGCTGCTTTACAAGCGTTCGCGATGCTGAGTAATCTGCCAGGCCAAAAGATTCTTGTACACCAAAACTAGTAGAGCTATTAGACTTATTGACTACTATAGTATTTTCGATTTTATATAATATTTGAATATGAAAAACGTTTCTACAAGATGGTTACTGCATTTTTTAACAGTAGACCAAAACTGTAATCATTCCATGACTTCAGAGTATTGTTTAAAACTGCTTAAGCTTAATATATCTCGATTTTTGTGTCAATTTATTACTGTTGATGAGACTAGGATTCACTACTGGAAACCAAAAATCAATTCAAGCTATAAAAAGAAATTGGTTCAAGTACACCAAAAGTCAAAAATGGTACCATCGGGTGGTAACGTCTTAGCAACTGATTTCTGGGATTCTTGCGGAATAATTTGCATTGCCTGCCTTCACAAAGAAAATCGACTATATATTGTCGGCACATACTATTATTTTGAAGCGAAGTATAAGTCACAATATATTATTTATGCACCAGCATGTATATAATTCATTAAAATATGCTACTAGGGCTAGAATACATTTAACATACCTAAAATATAATTTTTCAAAGTATAAGTTTGTTAAAGTAGTACACTAATTGAACATACCCTGCATAGAGCTTTAAAGAATCATTTTACAAAATCATATTAAATGTAGCAGTGATTATATTCATAACAAATTAAAACAGAAAAGTTTCTTCATTTATAAGTTTTTGAAATCAGCATTTGCATATTTTAAATTGTTCTAGCCTAAAGAAAATACACGTATCAAAGTTAAATGAAAGTCATTGCTTCGCTGGAAATAACCGAAAAGAGCGTACAAAGAATTAGTGAATAATATAGTATCTGGATTGTGTGGAATAAATAATTGGAATGCCATAGTAGTAATGTTGAGGTTCGCACCGGATAGATGGATGACTTCATGTTAGAGAAAAGTTAGAGCCTGAAGATTCCGCGAGAACAAGGAAGCTAGTTAGTTGAGGGTAGCATAGGTTATCGCAGCTAATGAGTACGAACGGTTTGATCCAAAGTAAATGTTTATAAAATTAACATGCATAATTAGTTAGTTATTACCGTCGGGAGTATCCTTTTGTTTTTATCTCGTTGAAAAATTATCCATGTCGAAAATTTTAAGCATCTGCCGTTTGCACAGCCGCTGAGGTAGAATTTCCAAACCAATTGAGACAGGCAACTGGATACGATCCAAGGCAATTATATTTCTACCCATTTTGGGGTTATTAATGAAAACTTGGTAAGAAGGAACGTTTTCCTGGTTATAAATAGTATCTCCACTGTAAGTGTTTATCCACGTTTCTTTTATGCATCCAGTAGGGACATGTTCTATTTGTTGGCGTGGTTAAATTACCTTTTATGTCGCTGAATAGTCCCGGTCATTATTTACGAAATTAAATATGGGACACTGATTCCCAATTTGAAATTTTGTAATACAAATGAATTAAAGACTCTTTTATTAGATTTCTAACTCAATTTTCTTTATGTTGTAATTTAAACTAGTAAGTTGAATTTGTTTAGAATAATTATTGAATACCGTCACAATTGTATGTTTATTTACTTTACCTTGTTTCATAAAATCATTAAAATATAGAACGCTGGGTACAAACATTTTTGAGTTTAACTTGTATCCTAAAATTTTTTCGATGTCGTTGACGTAAAAGAGTTTCGAAAATTTGCAAGGTAATTGTAAATAAACGTTCCGGTACTCAGGTCGACCTGTCGCTGCCTCTTGAAAATTGTGAACCTCTTTCCATTAACTAATTTTTTATGCTTTTGGAATTTAAGGCATATTTTGACCAACCTTGATTGTTTGTGAATTATCCTTGTGTTATAAATATGTGCTATAAAGTTCTGATCAAATTATATAAACGTGTTTAGTGCTAAATTGTTGTTCTTATTTTAACAATATAAATTTCACCAAAACTTTAATTATAAAGTTCGTGTACAATAAATTTACGTCCGATCCAGTGATTTATTAGAAAAAGAAAAGTTATTTCATATATTTCGAGCTAAATTTAAAACTTTTATAACATTACATTTCTGTGAATAAAAATAGTAACGATATACCGGGTGGTCAAATTTTACACTCGTGTCATCGATTATTCGACTAAAGTAAAGTACCGTCTTAACTTTTGTTCAATGTCAATTAGACCCATAATTTATATAGACGCATCAAATATACTTTAATATACAGGGTGCACGAATTCTAGTAACCTCGTTTCTTTTGATTAATAGTGAATTAGGACTTTTAAACATACAGAAGCAGCCAAAAGGGCCATTTAGAATATTTTCTTTCAGTTTCAACTATATCACGAATCTGAATTACCGTAGGAGTGTTAGATATACAGGGTATTTCCCGCAAACTATCCCTGTTCTGCAGTATTTGATTAACGAATAGTCGTCACCACGTTCCCCGATTTTGACGTAACCCTTCAGTGTTCAACCTCGAAAGTACCGATTAACACCGCTTCGCTCCACTGTAGCTTTGCCGGCCGTGCCGAATACTCATCAATTTGTCGCATGCGTTATTTTCAGTTCACCCTGTGACAATTTGGTAAAGAATAAAATTCTGTTTAACCAGGATAATGCACCACTACATATTTAGCTATTTCAACTGTAAAAGCAGATAAATTGCATTTACAAAATGCTTCCACATACTCCATACTCACCCAACTTGACTCCTTCTAACTTTTCTTATTCTCAAATATGCAAAGACGATTCGCTGGTAAGAAACATTTATTTAATGAAGAAGTGATCGCCGAAGTAGACGCGCATTTTCAGACTTTCATAAATCCTATTTTACTCGTAATTGTTGGAATAATTGTATTGAGTTGCAGGAGATCATACTGAAAAATAATTTTTTTACACCGAAAGGCAATTGCTTGTTTCATTTGTACCTGACTTGTTGAATTACTCTCGTAGGTATTTGTACTGGCGTGAGCTATAAATTTACTACACCGAATAATTTGGTATTAAAAAACTTTTACAACGATCGATTTGCAATGTTCGCAAGCACATAACAACAAAATGGCCAATTTTATAAATGGAAGAAGCCCTTTCCAAAAACGCTTACAGCGTCATTAACTCACGACAATTTTTTCATGCGAAAGATACGATTTCTACGCGAAGATTGATTTTTGTTCTTTTCCTCATAGCGCGCAAATAACCAAAAATGATCAAAAATGTTATTTTTTAAATATTTTTATTTGGCAAGCATAAGTCTATCAATTGACTAATATAACTGAACTAAGTGCATTCATTATTGCGACGTGCAAATTCAAAACAAAAAGGTTGTGTTGTTTTTGATTTAGAAGGGTTAGGCTTACATATAACATATTAATATCATAATGTTAAGTCATAAGCTAGAAAATTAAAGGTCTTCCACAAGCTGTGATAGATACGAATGCATTTTGACAACATGACAGCCTGATTTATGCGCGTATCTCTCTTAGCGTTTCTGATGGGTGGTTTACCGTGAAGAGCTCTTTGAATAAAGACATTTTAGTCTATTTTAAACGTGCAAAATGTCAAACACCGTGCAATGACAAATGTTATTATTAAAAATCGAAATTATTAATGAGATGAAAAAATTATCGTGTGACAATTGGTTGCAACATTCAAACATGGCGACCTTAGGATAGACACCCAAGCTGTATATGCTTTAGACGATCGATATTAGAAGAGTGCGAAATGGCGAATTCTGTAGGCATACCAAATAAACAGGTATTTGATATCTTAACCAAAATATTTCCCATAGGGATGTTATATGTAAGATGAGGGTCGTGTCAAAAACGCATTCGTGTCAATATTTCTCCACTTGAACCGATCCAAGGAGGATACGACTGAGTTTCTTCGTCGCTAGAAAATACGGATGGAACGCGGATACATTAGTATAAACCTAAGATAGAAAATAACTAAAATATCTACGAAGTTAAGACATTTTCTCTGCAGAAAAATTATGGTTGCAATTTTCAGAGATTTTAAGGGATATTGCCGAGCAATTTTCTTCCAATGAATCAAACGAGAATTGAACAGTATTACAGTAACTCTTTGGTTCAGCTGGATCAAAAAATTTGTCAAAATACAAAAATTAATCTCACATCAGGATAATACTCTCCCACTAAGAGTTTTGTTTTTATGTCAAAAATTATCGAATTGAAGTAATTTTTGATATCACATGGGCCGTATTCTCCAAATCTGTTCGATCTGGTTTTCGCCTATTCCCAAACCTAAAAACAGCTTGGCAAGCAACTACCTTCAATGAAGAACTTCAGGCTGAAGTAAATGACTTTCAAAATAAAAGGCGATATATTGAAGTGTAAGGAAATTATGGTGAGGAATAAAAGTAAGGAAAGTGTGCTAAAATGGGAAGATTTGGTAAACTAGGAAACCTACGTTCTCAGTAAAGCTGTACTTCCAAGTGTGTTTAAACATCGATACTAAATGGATTAGTGAGCATTTTGTAAGTAGTCAACTGTTTATTATAATACAATTTACTACTTTTCCCTTACATCTGATAAACGTGAAAACAGGTTGGTTTGTTCGATAATAGTGAAACTTTTTAATGCAGTGTTTACTCTATTGAATCGAAAATTAATTGAAGTTAAATATATTAAATAATTCCACTTGGCACACCATTTGCTTTCTATGAAGAATAATTTTCTTCCCCGTCTATAAACAATCTTACCTTGAAAACAACATAGCCTTGGAAACCGTTTCCAAAGCTGCCTTATAAAATATTTTCATAGTATTAGATATTGAAAGTTTAATGTTCAAGTCTAATTTTTACAATTTTAATAAAAAAATATAAGGTGCCAGAAAAAATTAGATGTGTTATTTCTTGCTTTACAATTATCGTCTTTGGTTTTACAGGACGGGCAAAAATTATACAGAAGAGGAAACGACACACTTCCTTCCTGTGTTATGCAAATAATTGTTTTAAAACATTAATTTTGTTGTTTATACTGAAAAATTAAAATGAATTATGTACTATAATTTCTAAAAATAGACAAAAGTCAACCAAAATCGCCTATTATTAAAATTACAAAGATATACCGCATCGTCACAAATTATTGGGCAAACGTATATTTGAATTATGCAAAGAAAGGTGGAAGGCATCACAGTTGAAAGTCTATTAGACAAAGTGGGTCGCTAACATCACTCTGTATTGATTTAAACACAGAAATATTTCTATCTAATTATTCAATATGATTTAAAAAGTAACATAAATCTATGAAGAATAAGAGTTCTTCAAATATAACTTCAATGCTTTAAAACCGCAAGAAAATAGCAGAATTCTTAAAACTCAATTTGCGTCTCACATTTGAAATAAAGTTATTTTTAAAATAAAACACAAAATTACTTGAAAACTGACACTAATCACGTAACTGTTAAAGTTTAATATGCACCGTGTTTGATTTACAAAATTATTTAGAATATTAGGCAAGCTTGAAATTATTGTAATTCTTTATAAGGATCTTGAACTACTTATTAAAAAGTATTGAAAACTGCAGGGAAGCTTAATTTTCATTGCCATACCGTTCCAGAACGAGCAAATAGTTGCAAAATTGTTAGTAGTGCCTTAGGTAGCTATACTATTGCTACTGTGTTGTTAAGATCACATAAAAACTTTCAAAGTTTTAACTAGAAACATCTATTTTCAAACTACTGTTGGAAGTTTACTTTCATTAAGTACTTTTCGTGTTATGCATCTTGAAGGGTGTATCAATACGTGAGAAGGCAGCGGTTTAAGTAAAAGTCACGTACTTGCTAGACACCTTCATACGATTGAAGAGAACTAAAACAACCAAATTAAGGCGAAAAATGTTCCTTTTTGCAAGATATGTATTTACAAAGAAACTTTGCATACATATAAAACTAGGATAAACACCGTACATACTTTTTTCTGATGAAAGAGCATTTTAAAGTGTGCAAACGACTCTCGAAAGTTGGGGTGAAAATTTGTTTTTCTATTATTTCGGAATCTAAAGCAGATAGAAAAGGCATTTCAATTGATACAGGCTTTTATTGTTAAACACTTTTCTAATAATGTATATATGGATCTAGCAGCAGACCTTCACTTGCTTAGATCTCAAATGGACGACAACATTCAGAATGAAATTTGCATTAAGCTATGCATTTTTCCTGAAATCAAAATTTTGGTATCATTTTCGTATTCTCTGTTAAATTCAACAGTTTCTCCATTTCTCCACGAAATCGTAACTTTAAGAATAAATTCACAAAGGCGGTATATATTTACTCACAAAATTCTGACGTTCAGTTATAAATTAAAAGGTTCAGTGCTATTTTATGTGGTAGTTTGGTTGCATCCTAAATGATATTGCATTTTTGTCTTTCGGTAATGAAAGGGTGAAATACACCCTGAAGATGGGATTGCAAGTTGATTTATGTACATGATACTTACATAAAATCACTTACATATAAGTATAGATTCGATAGTTCCAACTCTCGTTACCTTAGAAGTTGCGAGTTTTATAATAACCTAAAAGCTGCTTTAATATGCTCTCATATTAAAACAGGAATGGCGCAAAATTTAGACTTGCTACAAATAATAAAAGGGCATGCCGAGCGAATATTTCACTAGTTAAATCATTTTAGTCAAAAGCGGTTCTTCACAATTATTACAACATAGTGTAAACAAGTTTAGCTAATATTTTGGATATGATAATGACAAAATTTCAAATAAGTAACTTCATTTCCTATCCATGATTTATAGGAAAGTACAATTGAAGAAGCAACATGATATTCCATTAGAACTTGATACATAACATGCTGTAAAGTGATTTGCGGATGACGATAAGTAATCTATAGGAACAACTAGACGAAAGCCATATGCCTTGTTTACATAATCCTGTCTATTTGGAGAGACACAGGCTATCGATATCGCTTGTAAAAGTGAAGCCGTAAAATACTGCAAGGGCGGCAAAAAAGGATGATTGAATTTGGAACGCATTCGTAGCAAATTTAGGCGAGTAAAAAATGAATGACAGTTGTATAGGTGGGAAAAACGATTAGATAAAAGTGATAGTATATACGAAAAATTGAAACTTATTAGTCAATATGTTTGGACCCCTTTCAACGATGCAATGGAACAAGCATCAATAGTTAAAGATTTAAATTTGCTATACTAGGCATTAATAGCCAAAAATAGCCATATTTTCTACAAAGAGCAAAGAAGGAAGCTTCAGCTTTACCACTAATATGTGAGTTATTCTTAAACTATTAAGGCATATATTCAAAGTGTATTTAATTCTGACCTAAGTAGATTCAATTTAGAACTTCATTCAGATCCAGCTTGGTACATAAAGATTCAATATAGGTTGATACTGTTACTCAATCACTATCTGGCACAACACATATCTGTACCATCCAACTTACCTGCTTCTCTATTTTTAGTGCTAAAAGAAGCTGGGTCGGCGAGTTCAACAATCATTATGTCGAGCAAAAGTGTGTATGTTTTAGCAACCAAAAGTGAAACGTTAACAACTGAAAATTTCAAAGACTGCTTTCAAAATGTGTACTAACCTACAATATCTCTTTTACTCCTGAAGTCATGGAGTGGCAGTACTCTAATATTGCAGCAACACTTATTCCTGAAGATAATGAAGTGAAATATCAACAACTCTACCTAAACAACAGGGTTTTTGCAACCTTTAGGTGTTTATTGATTTCGATTTTGGAAATATTATATCCGAACGTTATTTGATTTAATTTACTGTCAAATAATGACATTAATCTTCATATAAGAAATAATATTACAAAAGTACAACCATTCACATACAATCAATTATCAGCACAACGTTTCAATGGTGAATTTCAATATGCTTGGTATAAAAGTTAATGTATAACCCAACGACTTACCTATTTTTTCAATTTTATAGAATGTGTCCTTTTTAAAGTCGATATGAATACACAACCGTCCTGTGCTACATGTAGTGCCGCTGCGATAATAAACTGTACATAGTGTAAAAAATTTCTGTGCTTTAGATATTACTTGTAAGCATGCCATTACTGCAAGGATAATTAACCCTAGTGTAAATGTTCATAGATATTAAGGAGACTCACGTTATAATTTACAATGTGCTTACTTGTATAGTAATTTATAATCCAATATGAAAGGTGTTAAAACAACATCTATTTTACAAATGATTTTATCACTTTCCTCGTATGTTAACTGTATTAACCATTAAATTTATTTTTAAAGGTTTCTATTAAATACTTCATAATTTTAAAACGTACACTAATTGTTTAATATAACACTAAAACGTCTAAAACTGGCGGTATGGAGGATGTATAAATACAATTTTAAATTCATTTATTAATTAATTTATTAATTTATTATATAATATTTATTATATAATCCCTATATATATATATATATATATATATATATATATTATTTGCACCGTGTTGTAATAATTGTGAAAAACGGCTTTTGAATAAAATTACTTCACTAGTGAAATATTCGATGAACGTGCCATTTATTATTTGCAGCTGGTCTAAATATAGTGATGGCTTTTTCTAGTATTGGAAAATGTCATTCTAGAGCGAAATCGCAGCTTCAAAAGGCAACGCAAGTTGTAACTGTCATTTCTATATTTAATTGTAAATAATTTCGCTTATATAATATTTATGTGAATCAACCCCACCATGAGAGTGGATTGCACTCTTTCACTGCGGAAATACAAATAATAAAACTATCATTTAGTTTATAACAGAATGTAAAAACTTTGTAAATAAACGTATATTATAATTGCATTACTTGTCAATTTTTGACTTGTCAATTTTTATTGAAAAAGAAGGCAAATAGCTTTCGAAACGTTTAATTTTTATTAAAGATACACAGTTTT
>JAHWXV010368040.1:0-10444 GCA_024586415.1 Phrixothrix hirtus | reverse complement strand
TTGACTTGTCAATTTTATTGAAAAAGAAGGCAAATAGCTTTCGAAACGTTTAATTTTTATTAAAGATACACAGTTTTACCAAAAAATTGTTTTAATAATGGAGTTATCGTTTTCCATGCGTTTATTTAAACAGCAAGTGAAAATAGAGTCAGTATGATATGTGTAGTAGAGTGACTTGATTGCGAATTATTTCTTTCTCCTTATATTTTTCAATAATCATTAGTTTTACTAATAGTATTGTAACGGTTCGAAGAAAAAAATAATTTATATTTCTGCAGCCGGGGTCATTAGCCGTAGCGGGCAGGTTTAGTACGGTATTATAGGGGTCGTTAATACGCCTAAGGCCTTCTTGTAGTACGCAGGAATTGATTATCCTAAAGGGGAAAAACTTAAGTATTGAATAATACGACCAACGAGTGTGATCTCAACTTCTGGTATGAAACGAACTTTTTACTTTAATCCATTTATACGGCGGTAATAATAAGATGGATAGACCTTCGAGGCATAATTTATTTATGGTAAATAAAATAATAACTTAGCAGAACATTTATACATATTTACAAAAAATAATTAAAATTAAAACATTCAACGCGGAAGAGAGTTCTCTACATAGTAATTAGTATGACAGACTCGTGGTATCTCTTAAGCTATTTATAGAAGGCGCCCACTCTCCGGCGATTGTTCTGCTTTCCTGTTACTTTACGTTAATACAGTTTAGTCTTCCTCGAGGTGCGAAGAGTAGAGCATCGCAAGCGGGCGAGTTTTCTCGTATAAGGGATCAGGAGGCGGATGAAAATATCTTAAGCAGCCGTAGTCAAACAGACTTTTGCTACTCTGCAACGCAAAGATACTTGGCGACGACGCAATCACAGGTTACGGTAACGTTTGAGATTTCGCTACAGAATCAACTCGAAACTCAGGCTTTCTGTATTTATTTATATTCAAGACAGGACCGCTACATAGCAACGCATTCACTTTTGGATATAAAATCGCCGGAAGACGGTCGGTATAAGTGGCTTTATCTCTTCAGATAAATGAACTAACTTTGTCGCTTAATTCGGCGATGACGATTTAATATCAGAATCTGAACAATTCTGTAGGGATGGTTTGGGTACTTTTGTAATTAGCAAAGCGTCATTCCTTACTTTTACAAAATATAGCTGGACGTCAAAGGTAAAGCTAAATGTAATATAATCTCGAACAGAGAATCGGTCGGTGTGAATTCGAGTAGAGATCTACAAGAAGTCTCCTTTTAGCTTGAAAGTTGTGTGCTTTTATACATAACTATCAGGCTTCATTCTTTGTTCTGCCAACGCAATTGATAATGGCGTATTCAGTCCTTCATTGATTAATGACGGACAGCCCCATGTGTTTTGATTATCAATTTATTTATATCGTAATATTGCGCAGTTTCAATTAAAACTTTTCTGTGAATTAAAAGTATTTTTGAGATTGTTTTAATATGTAATATATTTTAAAAAGCAATCTTTATTAATTATTAATTAGTTTTGAGCGGTTTCTCAATGTTTAAATCCGGATTATTATTGCGCGATATTTCATAATACTTATATCCTAATTAGTCACAATTTATGTTTACTCAGGTTAATGAACAATGTTTGAATAAATTTAAGATAATCCACTTCCGGTTATATTCTTACTGACTTTTGTAATGTCTTATCTTCACAATCCTCCGGAATTTCACGTAAACACGAATGTACGCGCGATTTGTTGCAAATCGATTTACGCGTTACTTCTCTATGTGATTGCATCGTGAGAGCTTCTGCATACTATGAGGACCACTTTTATCCTTCAACAGCGTTGAAAAGCGCCTGATGTCTATATCCTCTTGAAGATCCATGAATAGCTAATGAGAGCATCTAAAGATGAGCTATTCGGAGAAGGCGATCTTTAGAACAATATCTCGCTGAGATTGTACTTTGGGATCGACTTCAGCACCGGGTTGAATTCAAGAGGGCATGATGTTATATATAAATATGAATGTATATGATTGCTAAGTTCATAACAGTGTGCACAATATCACAGTCGATGTATCTCTGCCAATACAATGTAGAAGTTCCGGAAAATCTTCTAGTTTTTCATGTTCTTGTTATTGTATTTTTGTGTTCTTGTACATCCAGTATCTTAAATTTATTTCCAAATCTTGGTGAAAATCTGATCACGAGAAATTACCAAAATATATTGATAGGTCTTGCTGTTGCATATCTAATTTGATTAGGTATAAACTTATAATATAGGAATACATAATAATGAATGCTATAATGAAATTATCCCGTTGTATACAGTGTTGTTGCATGGTTAAAATATTCTTGCCACTTAACTTGACATAATTGTCCATAAGATGACAACAAGGAATACATGACAATACCTATATCTTTTATTCATGTTAAAAAGTTTCTGGTAAGATAAGATCGTTAATTTTTGTAATTCTATAAAACTAGACCAAGTAATCATATATTATTGCAGAAAATAATTGCCACTAGCATTGCGGCTTTCGTTTTAAAATTAGGGATGCTTTAAGATATACAAAACATAAACGATTTATTAAAAAATGCTAACAGCATTGTTGATTACTACATCTCTGTGCAATCTTTAGGTCCTTTGCACTCCATCAAAATCTGTTTATTTTAATGACAGCTCCAAGATTGATAACGAAACGCTCCGGATATCGCTTGTTAAACTTTTCAACCGAGACAATATCATAAGCTTTATTGACAGCTTAATTGTTTGGGTATTCATATTTAATGATCCATTTTAATATCAGATTAACTTAACTTATTTTTGTTTCATTGTAAGTACCTGTAGCTGTTAGCCTAACCATGCGCTGGAAAGCGCTATGAAACTGACGAATTAAATTTGTATTAATTTATGTATCTTAAATGTTTGGGAGTTATAAATAATAATTTATTTAAGAGTATAAATGAAGAATTCATTCAAGCTTATTAAAAATTTATCTATTGAAGATTCCTTCATTCAAAGTTATCGGTATTTCCATTAATTCAATCACATTTCTAAAATCATAGAAATCAAAGCGGTGTAAAAGTGTTATCTATATTGGGCGATCATCTGGGGTTACACTATCTACATTTTAGAAACGGTTAAATAATTTCTATGATGTTTGGTACTTATGGTAGAGCGGGTATCATATTTTTAAGTGAAATTGCCGTCTATTTTGGATACAAACAGAAATTAACGCCCTGATACATTATTTTAGTTCTTTCTTCTACAAATACCAAGTTTCATAAACTTCCTATTAGCAATTTGTCAGACATGAATTATTTTCGTTCCAGTATAATCATTAATCATCTTAGTTTCTCGCCAGTAGCCAAGTAGAAACATGGTCGGAAGCATTTTGACTGATGGAAGCTCAATGTAATAACCTGAAATCCATTTTGAAAAAATCGATATTATTATCAAGAAAAATTCATTTTGCACAACGCTATTAATTGAAGGCTACTAATGATAAAAATTCTAATTTAAAAATGTGGGCAACGATTTAAATTTGCTGGGTAGTTCTTACTAGGTAGGTCAGCTGGCAGGAGCAGTTTATAGTTTAATCTGCACTTGTTATTGAAAACCTATAATTGCACTTTCTGAAAATAAGATCCCTACACTATGCAACTGCAACTCTAAAATTTCATAACTGAAATATGTTTTAACCATACATACTAATTTATGTATTACAAAACAAAAAGGGAAGTAGTCGCCTGAAATTGCTTATTGCGTAAGGCCAAATGATTATAAACTAACGTTAAAACAAGAATTCACATGGAATAGCGCGGAAATGAATGTCATTCAACATAAATTTTATTTAATAATTAATTAGCTTAGATTTTATTTCATTTGTCCGTCCATAAATGCAGCATTGTAAAGGGTGGCTGGAAATCGTTAGCCAACCTATAACTGTTGTATTTTTGAAGATATAAAAAAATTGCAAAAGAGAAAGTTATTTGGTAAAATGAGAGGCTCAATAATATCATGTATTGAAAGAAAATTCAACACCTACTGTTTTTGCGTAACCGCAGCTAACTTTAATTTTTTTATGATAACGCCGTATATATTTCTCAAAATTCTGAATATGCTTAAACTTCCCTTTTTCAAAATGTAACATCCTTAATGATTTTCTTGATAATTGGGATGAAACTAAACGAAATAATAAATAACACTACAGTCATTAATAAACATATTTACGTTTAAATCAAGTTGCTACTTGTCAATTTATAACAATGCAACGAAACTATTAACTTATGTGTATTGATAAGTAATTTCACAAATTCGAGTTATTAGATGTTGAGCGTTTTAAACTACTATGAATTACTCAAATCGTGACAAATTAGATATGTTATGTTGTTTTCATAGATGTAATAATAATCATCGGGAAGCTGCAATCCATTATCAAGAATTGTATCCTGATAGACATCAGTCACATCCCAACACATTTTTAATCTCTCAAAGTAATCTTACGGATAGAAGATTTTCTAAAAAAGTAAGAAATAATGTCAATCGTAGAGAAAACAATGAGATCGGTGATGAACAATACATTTTGCAGTAAGTATTTTGTTGCAAATCCACCTACATCAACTAGATGTACTAAACATGAATTAGGAATTACAAGATACAAAATTCAAAAAATCTTGAAGATAAACGGCGTGAAACCTTTTAAAATTAAAAAAGTTTAGGCATTATACGCGAATGATTTTATTGGCAGACCATTATTTTGCGAATTGATTTCGCACGAACGTAGACAGTTTCTTATTAATATAATTTGAACTGATGTCTCAAACTTTTCCCTTAATGGAGGTTTTAATAAACATAACGAACATTTTTGGTGCGCTAAAAATCCTCATGTCGTTATGGAAGCACTTCATCAAATTCAGTTCTCTACAAATGTATGGATTGGAATTATGGTAATAGCATACTAGGACCATACTTCTACGAAGGTACGTTAATACAACAGCGATTTCCAAATTTCCTACAAAATGAATTTACTGAATACTTGTACGACTTGCCATTAAATATTAGAGCAAACTTATGGTTTCAAGTGTATATATATATACATATATATACACGTAAACCGTTTTTATGAAGCCCAAAGTACTACGTTTCATTGATTATCGCAAGCCTGCCACCGACTTACGAGGCTCGATATTAGGCTTCGTAGAGATTTACGTGTATACAGTGTTATTTAAATGTAAAACGTTTAACTAATAAAAATTTAAAATTGTGATTAGGCTTCATAAAGACGATATACATTGGCAAAAATACAAGTTTAGTTATTAGCACTTTTGTATAGATGGCAGGTGTATCGATTTATATATACTCTAGGTAGCGTATTTATAAATATTGTCGATGTTACGAGACCCGTTATGTATTATGTATTACTTAAAACCCAAAATTTATCAATCATGTTTACATATTATAACGAGTTTGTTTAGGATATGTTTATTGAATATTGAATTTTTATTAAATGAGTCAGTTACTGGGAATTTTAGATTAGTAGTAACTCTCCTAATATGACCTATACATATCTTTTAGGACAACTTTTTGCTAAAAGTAGTTCGAGTAGCGCCTACAACTTGCTATTTTAACATCCTCGTGTATATTCTATATTAACTGATGTAATAAATTATAGAATTGGTGAATCTCTTTCAGTAGCTGAATCAATTCAGTTTCGGGGTTGAGTAGGATAGCTTATCGAAATAGAGTATACTACACATTTAAGAGCATCACATGTTTCGATTTTACAACAAATAACAAAATTCCATTAAAGTGGATAGAGAGGTGTCAATTCTAACGTCCTAGAGGGTTGCACTGGGTGAAGTAGATTTTTGAGACATACTTGCCCATATTAAATTGCAGTAATAACATTATATAATACTGTTTCCCTTATCGTTCTAATTATCAAAAATGTCCATTCCAAATTTAAAAAGAACGGTCATTAGAATTAATTACAAACTACTTCATCAGCATATTAATGGTTTTCAAGCTAGAAAATTTCGATAGATATTCGATCCGCTAATTTTTAGAAAATAATTCTATACTATAATTTATCTATTTCGCCTGTCAAAGAAAAGCGAACAATGCATAAGAATCCCAAAAAAATATTAAAATTTACAACTTCAGTTAAATTAGACGAAGGTTGTCATTTCAGGAGAACAACTTAGACATTGTTTAGATAGTTTACTCGATATAGCAAAATTAGAAAACTACTATTTCGGTTTTTTGCATGGTAGCTACACTTTACTTTGAAATCTTGCAACCACTCCCAGCATAAATCAATTTTCAGGATATTATTTGGTACTCCACAAATTTTCAACACTGAAAACTCAAACTGCCCGGTTCTAGGAACTTTTCCATAAGTAATCGATTTAGCAATACTTCCTTAGCCCAAACAATTTGGCACAACCAACAAACAACTACAGGGACACCTTTTAAAATATACTAAGGATTTTGCAAATTTTTAGGACTGAAAATTCGCAAAGTCCAGTTCTATTTATGACTGAATTAATAAATATATCCCTAAATTTTACGATTAGGATAAGCAATATAATTGTGAAAATATAAATGGACAAAATAGCGAATTCAAGAAACACTCTGATACATTGAAAACCTCCAGGAACCGAGCATTTTGAATTTTCGGCGCTGACTATTTTCAAAGTACTTTAGAATAGTCCAAAAAGCGTCTCTCTAGTAATTTTGTGCTTTGTAACAGACTTTCCGACGCAAAAAATTTCTTACATCAAAAATCCTCGAGAACCACGCAGTTAGAGTATGTGGCGCTAAATATTTGAAAACATATTGGAATAGCTCAAAAAGTGCCTCACTAATGATCTTGTGGTCTGGAACAGACTTTCCGAGCCCATAAAGTTGCTTTCATTGAAGAACTTCCAAAAAGTAGCTGTTTTAGTTAGCGACGCTAAAAATTGGCACAGTACTTTGAAAGAGCAAAAAGACGTTTTTCTAATAATTTTGTGGCTGTGTATCAGACCCTCCGAGGCAAAAATTACTGTAATTGAAAATCTTGCAGGACCTAATGGTTTGAGCGTGCGACACGAAATGTGTCCAAAATAATTTAGATAGTCCAAAAAGCGCTTCTTTTATGATTTTGTGGTTTGTAACAGACTTTACAACACTATAAAATTGCTTCCATCGAATAATATCCAGAATCGAACTGTTTGAGGTACAGCACCTTACAATAGCCCGAATAGTGCCTCTCTAGCAATTTCGTGGTTTATAACAAACTTTCCGACTTAAGAAAATTTTTTTCATCGAAAATTACGCAGAATCAAGCAGTTTGAGTGTGCAACCCTAATTGTTTTCAAAGTACTTTAGGATAGACCAAACAGCCCATCTCTAATGATCTTGTGGTTTGGAACATACTTTACGAGGCTATAACTTTCATAAAGAACAATCAAAATTGAGCTGTTTTAGTTAACGACGGCAAAAATTGGCGCAATACTTTGAGAAGGCCAAAAGGGCGTTTCTCTAGGTATTTTATGGTTTGAATTAGACTTTCCGAGGCAAGAAAATTTCTTTTATTGAAAATTATTCAGAATCAAGCAGTTTGAGTGTGCAACGCTAAATATTTTCGAAGTAATTTGGGTTAGCAAAAAAAGCGCGTCTCTAATGATATTGTAGTTTGAAACAGACTTTCTGAAGGTATAAAATTATTTTCATCGAAGAACATCCAAAATTGAGCTGTTTAAGTTTACGACGGTAAAAATTGCCGCAGAACTTCGAAAATCCAAAGAGGCGCCACTATAGTGATTTTGTGGTTTGTACCAGACTTTCTGATTCAAAGAAATTAGCTTAATTGAACATCTTCCAGGACCTAACAGTTCTAGTGTGTGACTCGGAATGTATCCAAAGTACTTTGAAGAGCCCAAGAAGCGCTTCTCTAATGATTTTGTGGTTTGTAACATACTTTCCATCACTACAAAATAGCTTCCATTAAAAAACATCCAGAATCGAACTATTTAAAATTCCAACGCTAACGATTGCCATATCACTTTGAACTAGGACAAAGGGGACTTACCTAGTGATATTGTAGTTAGTACTAGACCTTCCGATGCGAGAAATCACTTTAATTGAAAATCTTCCAAAACCTAGAGGTCGGAGTGTGCGGCGCGAAATGTTTCCAAAGTACTTGGATAAGGCAAACGGCGTTTCTATAACAATTTTCGTGTTTGTAACAGACTTTTTGACGGTATAAAATTGCTTTCATCGAAAAACATTCAGAATCGAACTGTTTGTTATCGTGACGCTAACAATTGGCACGGCATTTTGGAATAGCCCAAAAAGCGCCTCTCTAATGATATTGTGATTTGGAACAAGCTTGCCGAGGTTATAGCATTGCTTTCATTGAAAAACCTCCAAAATCGAGCAGGTTTAGTTTACGACGGTTAAAACCGCCACAGTACTTTGAAAAATCCAAAATGGTGCCTCTGTAGTAATTTTGTGGTTTGTATTAGACTTTCTAACGTAAGAAAATTGCTTTCATCAAAAAACTTCCAGAACCAAGTTAGTTTGATTGTGAGACGCTTAACATTTTCAAAGTACTTTAGATAGCCCAAAAAGCGGTTTCTCTAATAATTTTGTAGTTGGCAATAGACTTTCAGACGCTACAGAATTGATTTTATCGAAAAATATCCAGAATCCATCTGTGATGCTAAAAATCAGCACAGTACTTCAAAAAAGCCAAAAAAACGCCTCTCTAGTGATTTTCTGGTTTGTAACAGTCTTTTCGACGTAAAAAAATTGTTTTCATTGAAAAACGCATGAACCAAGCAGTTTTAATAAGGCATGCTACATATTTGCAATGTACTTTGGAATAGTTATACAAGCGCCTGTCTAGTAGTTTTGTGGTTTTGTGGTGAATTTCCGCCGCAACAAAATTGCTTTAATCAAAGGATCATTATTGGCTATTTCGGTTCTTCAAATGAGTTTTAATTAAAGTGCAATTTCTAAATTAATGCGTACTCTATGTTTTAGATAAATAAGATGTGGATTTTAACTTGTAATTTTACTACTAAATTTGAAGGCAAGAAGAAATAAAGTAGTATTGTAGATTCAAAATAAAAGAAACAATATCTGCCGTATAGGCTATCAATCTTTAAAAGCACATAGAAGAATTAAAATTAGCAACTGCATATTTAAATGGTTCAGCCACAAATGCAATTCAATGTTTTTAACAGCTCTCAAAGAAAGGGTTCACTTGGAATTATCACTTTTTTATTTCTTACTTTCCCTTACTTATAAAGAAAGTCATGTTTTCGGGCAAAATTTTTGATGTCCAATTTTTAGTGGAAATGCACGTTTTCAGGTACCCTGAATCCGAAAAACCTTGTTTTTATAAATTGTTCAGGGTGTGTATACGCATGTGCTCAATATATATAGAAAACCAAACAATAGAAAAGTAAAATTTTATATATATATATATATATATATATATACATATATATATATATAAGTTTATTAGCACCTTAGCACATTATCACCGTTATTTTGGATTTGAATTCACTGAAATGGCAATAAATACTGTTGTCCACTGGCTCAGATACGGTCGGCAGAGTAGGGGTGGATGGTTGGATGTTATTGTTTCTCCGTCTTACGTTTACACTTAACTTACCAGGAAAGTTCATCGAAATAGTCAAAAAAGAAAATGATTATTAAGTACAGAAGGGCGCCACACTCTCGTAGGCTCGTCTGAAATAACGGCCTTCGCGAAACCGAAACACTGGTTATCATGGTTGTGTTGGGAAAATACTAAGACGAGAGTGAGATTTAGTATCTTGCACATATGTTCTTGGTTCCTCGACGTAAAAGAAACAAAAGTGATAATTAATAGCTTATACTGAATCTCTAAAGGAATATTTTAATCACTTCCGCAACCTGAAAATACAAAGTTAATACAAAGTAAGATAAGCAGAAGTTCGTTTCGTTGATCAACTCGACCATATATTCACAAATGATCTTAACTTCTGCTACAAGTTACAAGCAAGATGTAATTGACAAGAGCTCGTACTCTAAACAAGAATGCAAAAATCAAAAATAGCTTATTCAAGCATTGTCATGCAATTCCAATAATTTTCAGTACGCCTTGTATACTAAATTTAAAATAATGAAGTCTCACCTTTAATCAAACTACTAAAATCTTTATGACAATAATGGATGATTTTATCATTCCTAAATCACAAAAAGTATAAGGAGGATAATAACGATTAACCTAGGATGAAATACTAATTGTTATTATAAGAATTAAATTCTTTGTAAAACATTTTTGTGGAAGTAAAGTTTGTTGAATTTTCTATAAAGCATTTATGTGAACCCTAAAGTAAGAACTAATTCTGAAGGTTATCCTGCCCAATAGATAACAGATTATTCGTGACGGCTAATAATTTGTTTTTCTGCGTCTACAACTTTCTAC
>JAHWXV010368039.1:0-18490 GCA_024586415.1 Phrixothrix hirtus | reverse complement strand
TTTCGAAACGTTTAATTTTTATTAAAGATACACAGTTTTACCAAAAAATTGTTTTAATTATGAATAATAACTGTGAAAGTTTCCATAAATATTTATAAATATTTAAAATTAAAGCTATGGTTGGCAAGGATCTATGCTTGAGCTGCTATAGTCAAAGCCCCTAATAGCAAAAATCCTTGCCTACCATAGCTTTACTTTTAAATATTTAAAACTTTACAGCTCAATATAGTGTCCATTTAGCACTTCCCTATTTGATTACAACTATATTGTTACACGAATAAAAAATTTGACGGGAATATTGAGATTAAGTTTCATCTAAATTAGCATGGCGCATATCACTATAATTTTTTGAATAGAGAAACTTACATTTGTTTGCCATAATTGGAGTCTCATTGGGCGCTCTCTTCACCCCTAATTTTTTTGCTTTATAATGCGATGTTGCCAAGTTATTAATTTTGTAAGTATTTTTTGCTGATATTGATAGTCCACTTACATTTGAATAGCCACTCTATGATTCTTTACTTTTTTATGAAAATGTATGCAAAGCTTAACTTGAATCAATTTATCTCATAATAGTATAATATTTGGTTCTTTTTATAGTGTCCAAATTGTTATTTAGGTATAGACTTTTTCAATTCTGTTGCATGCTATTTTTTTAAGTGTTACACCCTATGTCTAATGAGATATATCGATAGAATTTATTTATCTTCAATTTGATCCCAATGTTTGCCTTTATTTGTAATGGTTTTCTTAAAAATTGTTATTAAACAAAAAATGACTAATTTTTCACCATAGGTATGTACAATACAACTATTAGAAGGGTTCTGAGAAGGTGGGTATACTTTTTTATATGAAATATAAACATATGCCCTTCGCCACTCAATTTTATTCTCTATTGTAACTTTTACAATAATAGATATAAAATTAATAATAAATAATACGAATTATAATAAGTGATATTAATAAATATATGCTTTATTTTAAAATTATAAAATCTCAAATGATGTGTAATAATTCTATTAGTTTACCATATAATGGAAACCTATGTATTACAATTTATGACAAAATTAATTACTATCAGCAGGATTGAATAAATATGATTTATATTTTTGGTGAAAGCCATGGAATTGTTTTTTAGCTTCACGGCTTTATTCACAAAGATACCTGGATAGGAGACATCCTGACAATAGGATGCTAAGAAATCTAAAAGAATGATTTGATTGTACTGGAACTATAGCATATGAAAAGACAACCAGAGCAAAAATGATTTTAAATGAAGAAATAAATTAGTAACTGCCCTAGTAGTTGTAAAGAATCCAAAAATTAGTGTAAGGCAGTTAAGTGTGGATTTAGAAATAAAATAATCGTCAGTAGGAAAATGTATCAAACAAAATAAATATCCATGTCATGCTTGGCTACATCAAGAAGTTACCAGAAACTATTTTCAGCAAAGAATAATTTTTTGTCAATGGACACAACATCAAGCAGCAGAAAACAAGAATTTTATTAAGTTTTATGTTATTTATTGATGAATGCAAATTTCACAGAAATGTTTTTGTACTCATAACTGTCATTTTTATGATACTCAAAATTCCCATAGAATTCATATCAGTAATTATAAACACAAATGGAGTATCAACATTTGGGGTGAAATGGTGTATAATTTTGTAATTGGTCCTTACTTTTTTGAAAATTGTGTAAAGGGAATTTCCTTAAATTTCTTAAGAGATGATTTTCCACAATTGATTCAACATCTGCCTAACTTTATAATTAGATGTGGCTGCAGCTGGATAGTGCACCAGCTCATTTCAGCACATATGTCAGGCAACATATAACTCAACAAATTTCTGATGTGTGAATTGGGATGCAAAGTTTGTAATATTAAATAATTGGCTTTTATGTCTTTTATTAAAATTTACACTTGTAGGTCCCACTGCATCGGACTCAACGCCATTGGATTTCTTTTTGCAGGGAACCATTAAATCCAATGGATATTGTTCTACAGCCACAACTATAGAAGACATTGTGGAATTAATACAACAGTCTTTTAGACATATGACCCCTGCTTTTCTTCAAGAAGTTAGATCTTTTGCAAGACAGGTAGATCTGTGTTTGGAGCAAAATGGTAGATACTTTATATATTTGTTGCATTAGAAAAATTTTTTTTTCATTAACAATTTAAAAGTTTACTAAAAACCTCACACCGTTTACTACCTTTGAGCATTGGTTATATTGGTTTTGTAATGCATAAGTAAAAAATTAGTCATTTTTTTGTTTAATAGCAATTTTTGAGAAAACTGTTAGAGATAAAGACAAACATGTTGGTACTAAATTGAAGATAAATAAATACTCTATCGATACATCTCATTAGATATAGGGTGTTACATTTAAAAAATGGCGTGCGATAGAATTAAAAATGTCAATACTTAAATAACTATAAAAACACTAAATATTCTACTATTATGAGATAAAAAGTAAAGGACCATAGAGTGGCTATTAAAATGTAAGTGAACTATTGATATTGGCAAAAAATACTTAAAAAATTAACAACTTGGCAATGTCATATTTTAAGGCAAAAAAATGTTATGGTTAAAGAGAGGGCCCAATGAGATTCCAATTTTGGTAATCAAATGTAAATTATTCTTTTTAAAAAAATTACAGTAATATGTGCTATGCATATTTAGGACACCCTGTATAAGTGAAACTAATTTTAGAATATGCCCTCCTTAATTTCATTAATATTTCCCCTGTCAAGTTTATTTATTTGTTTATGATATAGCTGCAATCGAATAAGGGAATACTAAATGGACACCCTGTACATAAATATTGTAGGTTTTCAATTTTACTTCGGGCAATGTTTAACTTTGAGTAAAATTATGAATTATTTGTCCTAGTTTCATTAATCAATGAACTCAAATAAAATTGCCATTCATTTACAAATGTCAGAAAGTATTATGCATATAATTTTAAACTTAAGAAATCTTGAATAATACCTCTTAATACATATAACTTACATTAGATAGCATAATAGAATTTTTCTTTTTACATTGTTAAACAAAGTAAATTTTGACACTGAATATTTTTCTACAGCTTACCTGATGCTTAGGCAGCTGGATTTTACTTCTTGTAACACTTTCCATGCTAACTATATGGTAATAGAAGCTTCCATTTATATGTGATGACCAATTTGTCTCTACACAAGCGACATTTTAATTATTTCACCTCTGACATTAACAAATTTTGTGATATAGAGCTACAGTTTTGCTGGTTTGTTGACAAGGTTATAAAATAAATTTTAGCCAAAAATAGCTATCTTGTCACTAATAGTATGATGGCTATGTAGTTATAAAACCAACTTCATAAAATATCAAAATTCATGAGTGATATTTATATAAATAACCAAAAATTTATCAGTAGGCTTGTCCATTTATTCAACTTCTGTACCTAAAAGATATATGTAAAAAATATAATCTTCCATGAAATAAAATGCTTAAATCTCATTTGTTTCCCTATACTTGGTTTGTCTTTAAAGTTAGTTAAATAAAATTGTATTTCTCATTTTGTTAAAAACAGAATTTTGTAAAATTGAATTCCACTATATTAAATTACACTAGTAGATTTTTATCATCACTTGATTCATACTATTTAGTAGGGTGGAGTGTATTTAAATCAAATTCTACAATTTAAATTTTCAATATTTGTAAATCAAAAACTGCACATTTCTGAAAAAAGTATTATGAGAAAATGTTGTTCAATGGTTCATAAACTATTCACAGTTTCCCTATTGCCAGTTAGGTTTAGGACACCCTTTATATGTATCCTGGGCATAAAGAAAATAGTGTATGTTTCTGTAACAAGTGATAGGAAATCAAAAATAGAGCAGAAAGATGGTATAACTTTTTTCGGTATCTCCAACAGTTGGCGAGATATTTCAATGTAAAGTTATTACATTTTTGCAAGCTTGCATTTAAATTATTTCAATCGTACTGACCCATATCTGTTATATAAATAATTTCCTGCAATGAGAGCAAGTTTATTGCTGGCACCTCTGCAGAAGAATTATATGGATCATGAATTATAAAAATGATTGAGGGTTTAAGTAGGTACCAAAAACCATGTTAAGTATTGTGCAGAGGTCACTGTCTTGAATGATGTTCTTTCTTAACTAAGATAAATCATAAAATCAAAGATATCAAATTTGCTTTTTGTACAGTATACATTTTGAAAAGTAATTGACTGTCATAATGAGGCAAGGTAATTGAAATATCGACCCTTATTAGTAAATAAAATACATTAATTGTTACAATACAATATAATTTAATTAGAAATTTCACTATAATAAACTAAATGATTTTATTTTTTTTGTTAAAGTAGAATTAAATTTGGTACAGAAAATGTAAATAAAGTTGAACTTCCGGTAATGAATTTTAGATTATGTTTAGATAGATTGAATAGCGAGGTCCAAAACCCTAAGAAATAAAAAAGGAACCTCTTTATTATTATGATACCAATGCACCACATTATGAGATGAAAATAATTTACATTTGATAGGCGATGCATAATTCGCACATTCTCTTACTTACAACAAAAAATAAACGTAAATAATACAACCCATAGAATGCCCTCATCATCGTGAGCAAAAATTATCAAATTTTACACTATGGAATGCTGCACAACTTTAATTTATTCAACAAGTAACAATCAATAAACTTTTATTAAAGTTCTCAGTGAAACTGAATGAATAACAATGCTTTTTTTCAACATACTAATATGCTATTTATGGCTATCTGTTAAGTTTTAACTAATAAAAGTGTATGTATTTGGGTATTCCTATAATGCTATTTGACCTATTTATGAATGACAAGTTTCCTAAACTTATGGCATTGCCGCATTTCCTGTTTAGTAGAATTTACAATTTTATGTGATACATATTATTAAATTATTGCTTTACCATTAACTTTATCGAAAAACTGTATTAAATGTTTTCTTGTGAATAATAAGAACTATTTCCTGGACAACTCTTGGATAAAAATATTCATTAGTTGTTGAATTCTACCACATCAAAGTTTTAACTTCTTAATTTTTTTGGTCAAACCGTTAGGTTTTGGACTATTATTACCAGGTATGTAAATATGAAACCGGAATTTTTGTATAGAAAATACACATTTATTGTATAAAAATGATAAAAAAATATTTTAATTGAAGTATTGCCCATCGCTAGCTATACATTTTTCCCCACTTGTCTGGCAATTTGTGGATGCCATGCCAAAAAAACTGTTGCTCTTTTGAGGCAAACTAGTCATCGAACCATTTTCATAAGAAGTGAAGCGCTACTCAGCAAGTGCGTGTCCCATCAATGCAAATAAATAATAATCGGACGGAGCCAAGTCTGGTGAGTAAGCCACATGCAAAAGTATTTCCCAACTAAACGCCTCAATTGTTTCCTTGGCCAGTTTTACAGTGTGTGATGGGGCATTATCATAAAGCAAAATCACTTTGTGTTGCCTGTTTTTATATTGTGGTCATTTTTCATGCAAAGCTTAATTCAAGTTGATCATTTATTGTTGGTAGCATTCAGCATTAACGGTTTGGCCAGGTTTTAGCAGCTTACAATAGATCACACCCTTATGATCCCACCAAACAGCATTGTCTTCTGTCCATAGCAATTTGGCCTTGCATTCGATGTTGATGGTTTGCCTGGAGTTACCCATGATCTTTTATACTTATGATTCTCCAAATATATTCACTTTTCATCGACAGTCACAATTTGATGGAGAAATGAGTTTCTTTTGTACCTGGCGAGCAGCATTTCACAAGTGATTTTTTGGTTTTCCTGCTGTCTTTCATTCAATTCATGTGGAACCCATTTTCTCTGGATCTTTCCATGGCTTTCAAAAACACGGAGACAGCTTCTTGGGTCATATTTAATTGATCCGAGAGTTGTTGCATTTGAGTATCATCCTCAACCAACTATGCTTGCAATTCGCTGTCTTCAAATTTTTTTGGTGGTCTTCCACGTTCTTTGTTTCTCACATCAAAATAGCCACTTTTGAATTTTTTAAACCACTCAAAGCACTGATTTACCAAGACCATGGTCACCGTAAGCTTCGAAAAGCATTCGATGTGATTCTGCAGCAGTTTTCTTCAAATGGTAACAGAAAATAAATGCTGTCCGCAAATCGTTGTTTCAAGGCACAAACTTCGACATATTCAATGCTATAACAAACTATACTGTTGTATGAAACTTGTATTGCTGTGAGTTGACAATCTTTGTCAGAGATGTCAACAAGAAAATAGCGCCAATGACGTGGCTTGACAGTAACTACATTGACAGCTAGGGCCATCTATAGGCAAATTCTGGTTTCATATTTACAAACCTGGTATGTAAGACTTTTTTGTTTGTATTTATCACCTGTTACAAGAACATGCAGTATTTTCTTTACACCTAATATATTTTGTTATTGAAACAGTTAGAAATGCCTGCCTTCCTTATTTATTTTATTAACTTTTAAATTTAAATATTTTGAAATTTACTTAAGGCTATTTTTGTTTACATCTTGAGCTGTTGGTTATTGGTATACCTATTTTGAAAACTTTATCAGTTAACTGTCAACTAATCTGTAACTTGCACATGTCAATGTTTCTACAGGTAATTTATATAGAAGTATAAAAAATTGAAAATTTAGACATTGCAAAATATTATAAATATGTATTCTTGTAGTTCTTCTTATTTGCCTTCGTTTATGTGTGCTGTATTTTGTTTACTCCTTTTATTGCTCGTGCAGGCAACCTACTTTTGTTTATCTTGTATATAACTTACCATATGTTAACTTTAGATATGGTAATAGTGTATTTACTATATGTTCTCGATTCTTAATGGAGCCTTGGCCTAGATGTACACTTTCTTCATTCTGAAATAAAATAAAATATCCCTCCCTTTCTAATTTACACAAATGCCAAATTTATAATTGCAGTTAGGTTTAATTAAGGAATTTGCATGTAATCAGTGTTAATTTCGATTCTTTTATAAAATTTTGATGACCCCCGAAATTATGTAAATCTATCCTCCACCGACAAGTTACGCTTAGGTTTTTTTCATAAATCTTTAGCTTCTAGACATAGATATTTTACAGTTTAGATTTGAATTTGAGATTGGTATCGTTAATAAAATAAATGATTTATCTATGATGTAAAGTTTTAATTGGACAAGCAGTTTTTTACTAAACAAGATTTAACTGATTTAGGTTGTAAATTCTAACAGATTCTGTAAAAATTTTGAAAGAAACAAACAATTCACTTTATTTGCCTTTTAAATTATTGTACCCGACTTTCTTTTACAATACTCATTTTCACTTATTCAGTCGTCTACTTACACTTTATTTAATTCTTATGTCTTGTTTCTCAGCCTTAATAGATTAACCTCATACAGGTATGCTGACCTTTTCTTGGCGCGATCCATTTATCTGTCTTAGTACTACAAGGTGGGGGGGGGGCTACAAGTTAAACGCCTTTAAATGTTATATTGTTAGTTACTTGTTGTGTCATCTGTAAGTTGTTTGTCTAGATTTCTATCTCTTAATTTGGATGTGTTCCTAGACCATTTACACTATTACTCTTTTCCTGTTCTAGTTTTTAACGATTCTTCTTCCACCTGGTTATTCAATGATATTATGATATTCTTTAACATATACGCTTAGGCTGTACCCTTTATAATAATTCTCACACAGGCATGCTCAACACATCCTGCTTGTTTTTAAATTTTAATTTAACTGTTTTTTATTAATTTTTCTTTTCCATAGAAACCCCTGCTCTTTTTTCTTTTATCTCTACTTGATTGCATATTCACCTTGCTATTGCTACCCAGGCTTGGTCGATCCGGAGTTGTATTGTTTTTTTGTCGTCAAGTACGTCTATGTTACAGATAGTCATTATTTTATTAACTCATGGTTTCCGTTTCTGGATTTATTTACTTTATTGTTTTATTAAATTTTATAATCTATCTGCAATTATTTTGTGCTAACAATTTTAGATTTGACGCTATAACCCTATTTATTTCAGATTTGATGGAGCATCATCTTTTACTCATAACAGTATGTATAATAAACAAAACCATTATTAATTATTTTTACAAACGTGTTGTTTACAACATTTTTGATATAAATGGGAATAAACTTAATTTATTAATTTTACAAATTAAAATAAAAACTGTATAAATAAGCTGTGGTAACAATTAGAAATTGAATTTGGTATGTAATGTTATAAAACTATGTAAACCACATTAGACATATTAACCAAACAATGAACAAATTTACATTGGTGCTTTATGTTTACGAGGGATGTCGCTTAAATTTTTGGATGTTGCAACCCTGCAGTTTGCAGGACAATTAACATATAAAATTTGTAAAGTTTGACATCTCTACTAACAAACAACTGTGACAGAAAGAGAGTATGTAGAGCTGTTCTATTACAGAATAATTTTAAAGTAAACAAAACAGAAAAAACATGATTTAAATCGTGAACATTTTTGAGAAATGATTTTGTTTTATTGACGATTGAAAAAGAGTGAAAAAGCGTATCGCTGATCTAAAAATTGCTTTTGGTGATGAGGCACCACCAAGAAAAACTGTGTTTTGATGGTATCAAGAATTTAAATTTGGTCATAATAACCTTAGTGATTATGTTCGTGAAGGTCAACCAATGACATCAAAAACAGCAGAAAACATTGATGCCATACAAGATATGATAAATATAGATCATCATGTAACTTCTAGAGAAATTCAGTAATTTTTAGGCATCGACATGAAACAAATAAATCAAATTTTACATGAGCACTTGGGTGTAAAAAAATTATGTTGCCCATAATTTGACTGAGATTCAAAAACAGACTCATGTCAAATGGTGCCGAGAAACACTTAGCAACTCAGGTACATCAAATTTGTTATACGACATTGTCAGGGGTGATATGAAAGTTTGATATATGACTATGATCCTGAAATGAAACAACAGTTGACTGTTGTTTTGTATTAAAACCTGGTCATGTGTCTACTATACCTTTAGGTGGAATTAATGTATCATCTTCCTTACAATCCCAATTTAAGTCCTAATAACTTTTACATTTCCAAAACTCAAACATTGTGTGCATGGTCAACAATTTTCAATGCTAAACAATGCAATTGAAGCATTCAAGAATGGAATTTTGGGTGTGCCAACTTCTGAGTGAAAAGAATGTTATGAAAATTGGTTTAGTTGCATGAAAAAATGCATAGAGTGTAAAGGGAAATATTTTGAAAAGCAATAAGGTAGTTATTTTTAATTTTAAGCATGTTCATTTTCTTCTATCCCAAAATTAAAGCAACAGTCCTTGTATATATTTTTTGAATTTATATTAGATTACCAATTTTGTAATACAAACATAATTAAGAATATTATTTAATTTGACATATTTACTCATATACAATGCATCCAAACTTATAAAACCACGGAAAGTTTTGGAAGTGGAGCTACATGTCAATAAATTACATTCAAATACAAACAATTATTAGCAGGTATTTTAAATTTGTAAACAAATATTAGTTATATTAGAAAGTCATTTTGAATACCAATTCATGCTATTTTTGTTGCATTGTTTCAAATTACGCCATGTGCATAATTATTGATGTTAATTTTTTTAATCTGGGTCATCGAACTAAAGTAGTTCAATGGTGTGAGTTAAGTTCAAAATTGTAAACAAACAATTCTTCACAACTAAAAGAAATTTAACATTGTTTACATGCAATTTACAGTAATTTTTTAAAAATTAGAAAAATAATAAATTGTTTCATCAAGATAAATGAACTGAATGTTAAAAATTGCATAATCTCTCCTTTTAGAAACAAAGTAATGAGTTTACTCATAAAAAACGTTTTTAATAAGTAACAGGTACCTTGAAAAAAACAATTTTCTATAAAATAAACTGTAAAAATTAAGCAACCAATAAAAACGGTTAATTATAAATATCGACATATAAAATTGTCATTGAATATTTTTCACAGAGTATACATTTTATAGATAACAAATGATTGGTTGCTACATTTGTTATTGAATTTAGTTTGTATACTTACCAAGGCTTTTGTAAGCTTGAACATGCTGAATATACATATAATGTATGTTTTATATCAGTAAATATATAATTAAGTTTAGAATATAGATGGATTATCATGTGAACTCTGTGATCTGAACCAGCCTTGGTGACTATCTGTTTAGAATATCCATATGTTACCAAAAATAAACATTATGTAGTAGCAGTGCTTCTTACGTAAAAGCTCCAAACAATTTTATTGGAACAAGTAACCTATTACAGAATCAGCCTCTTCATAAGATTAAGATTGATAAAAAAGTATTTTAAATTTAATTTACCTAATCTTATAAGAATATAAAGAACTACATATATTTTACAATTATTACTAATAACTACTACTACTATTACCTTTATAACCCACTATTTTGATATGTTAAACTTCTAACATGTATTCCACTATTCTCTTCAATCTAACCATACTACCATCACTAACTTTTGTTTTCTCTATTTTTATTCATTCTATTCTCTCTGTCTCTCCCCCTTCTATCTGTCTCTCTATGTCTATCACTCTCTCTGGCTCGCACTCTCCCTCCCTCTCTATACTTCTTTAACTTATACCAAATTCATACATTGCACCTGGCACATTTTCCTATTTCCATTACTCCTTATATTTCTTAGAATTTGTTTAACCACATTCAACCAGCACTTTTTTGATTTATCTCGTCCTTTCTTTCATACCATTAATTTCATTTATATAAATCATCTTTATTATTTTAACAAAACTTAGAAACAAAAACTTAGTGGAACAATCTGGCACCTTATAATATAATAGATGATGTAATCACAAATAACTCATTGCGGAAACTGATATATATCAATTTAATTAGGTCAGCAATGAGTCATAGCATTACAATTTACTACATCATTATTATGACTAATTTTTTATTCTTTACTATTCCATGATATTCTAGAATTTATCTTTTCTATATAAACAGCAAATTAAATTCCCTTAGTTTAGTTTTTATTCGAATCTTGTGCTGTAAGGTACTGTATACATAAATAGAAATATAAACGTTTGTTTTTAGTGTATTATGAAATAAATATTTAAATAAATAAATGTATCTAAATGATCATAATCTTAGTGAATATAAATAAACATTTTAAAACAATTAAATAGTTTTGTTACATTGGTGTTGGATGTAGGTTGGTTATTAAAAGTGTAACTCGCAGACTACTATTAAGTAAAAGCTAGTGTTAATTGTTTTTATATGCTAGTGACCAGAAGCGATAGAAAACAAAAAAATGGAGTTATTGATGGAAACGTTGCAAAAGATGCAGGAAGAAATGAAATCCAATCAAATTAAACTACAAGAAAAAATTGATTCCAATCAATATGAAATGAAATCTAATCAAACTAAATTACAAGGCAAATGGATTCCGATCAAGAAAAAAAAGAATCCAATCATTATAAATTGCAAGAACAAATTACAAGCAAATTAAAAGAGGAAATGGAATCCAATCAAAATAAATTACAAAGTGAAATTAAATCAAGTCAAATTGCATTAAATGTAGAATTTAAATTAAGTTAAATTAAATTCAAACAGGACCTAACAAAAGAAATAGAACATGTTACCAATGAGATATCAACAAAATATGAGGAGGTAACCAGGAAGCGTGATGAACTACATCAAAAGTTTATCCTCCTGACTGTAAATAAAGAAGTAAGCATGCCTAAGGGGAAGTGTCACTAGTTCCTCATGAACAATCAACCGAAATAAATGTATAGCAAGTTGAACATTTGCCTGTTGTTGAAAATGACTTGTCAAGTGCTAGAAGACATGTTAAAGCACTCACATATGATGGGAAGACATCTTGGGCCAATTACAACAAACAATTCGTGGCAGCCACATCATCGAATGAATGGACCATTGAAGAAACAGCAACTGCCTTAATAGTGGCTCTACATGGGGATGCTTTAGAGATTCCACAAACAATACCGGATGATCTACAGAATAACTATAGTTACTTTGTTTCGCGATTGGAAATGCGATATGGAGAATAATATCTGCAACAAGTCTAGTTGTGCGATTAGTAAGATTAGCATACCCAACAGCTCCAGAAAATTTTATTGAACAAATTGGAGTACAAACATTTGTAGATAGTCTTTGGGATTCTGAAACACAACAAGCACTTAGATTAGCAAGTCTGCATGACCTTGCCAGTGCATTGGCTCATGCACTGGAATTTGAAGCAATTAAAAAAGCATAAAAGAGCCATGTTCATGTACGAACCATTGAGAGCGATAAAGCTAGTGCTAATACTTTGGAAGAGATAGTGTCAAGATTAATCAAAATGCAAAAGCCAACAGGATATAAATTATGATCCAGGAAGTGTGGTAAACAGAGGCATATACAAAAAAATTGTCAAGAGGCTATAAGCAGTACTGATGATACTACAAAACACCAGGGAGTCACCATCCAAGTGGCATCATTAAAACATCAACTGGATAGGCTTTATATTAATGGAACAATTGCAGGGAAGAATTGCAAAATGCTGCTAGATACAGGAGCAACAAAGACAGTAGTAGACCTGAACATTGTTAGGAAGGGAAGATTACTAATGTTACAGCTGCAATTATGTACAGCTACAGGAAATCATGCAACCATTTATGGTGAAATTATTACAGATATTGAGGTTGTTTACAGAAAGTTAATACATCGCATGCTAGTAGTTGGTATTGAGGATCCTGTTATATTTGGTATGGATATAATCTCCGAGTTTGGCTTCGCGTTAGACTTGAAGAATCACATCATATGAGTTGATGATGAAGAGGTACCCATTAACAAACAAGATGATTATGCAGTAAAAATAATCCTAGCAGAAGAGGTCACATTACCGCCAAGCAGTGAAACAATAGTTATGGGGAAACCAGATGTAGACTTCCTGCTAGGATGTATAGGAATTTTAGAAACCAGCAACATAAAATATTGGTAGTGGTATTCTGGCTGGAAGGGTGTTGATCAAGGCCAAGGAAACAACACCTGTTTGCTTGATGATTGTCAATACCTTCCAAATTACTCTAAAGAAGGGCACTGAATTAGGAACATGCTCACCTATCTCATCTATGGTATGTTGCACAAAAGCCAGTAAGAGGCTTTTGCCTATAAAGAATTTATCTAAACTACATGCCACCCGAATCCTTGGATAACGATTTATCCCACAAGCAAAAGGCTAAAGTAAGTTAGTTGATCCAACAATATGCCGATATATTTGCCATGAATGACTGTTTTAAAGCAAGAACAAATGTTGTAATGCACAAAATAAATACATGTGATGCCCAACCAATATGTCAGTGACCAAGGAGGCTGTGTTTATCCAAATGAGAGTAAGCCAAACAGATAATCAAGGACATGGCCCTTGAAGGGATAATACAGCCATCAAGTAGTCCTTGGGCATCGCCAGTTGTACTGGTTAAGAAGAAAGAAAGTAGCACTCAATTCTGTGTGGATTACTATCATCTAAACAATGTGACCAAAAAGGACAGCCATCCTCTACCCAGAATTGATGACACTTTAGATACACTTTCTGGCTCTAAATGGTTTTCGAGTTTAGAAATGAAAAGTGGATATTGGCAATTCGGTATGGAGGCTGAGCACCGGGAAAATGCAGCATTCTCCATTGGATCTGATCTCGGACAGTTCATTATAATGCCTTTTGGCTTGTGCAATGCACCAGCAATGTTTGCAAGGCTAATGGAATTGATCCTGAGAGGGTTCTTTGCAAACATGTCAATATACTTGGATAATGACATAGTTATTGGAAAGACCTTCAACGAACACCTGCAAAATCTCCAAGAGGTGTTTCAAAGACTACGAAGTGTACATCTACAACCTAGTCTGAAAAAGTGCAAGTTATTTTAATCTAAAATGAAATACAACGGAAACATAAACATGAATTAAGAAGCTTCTTGGGGTTATACACTTCCTATCGTTGATTTATATGTGGATTTTTAGACATTGCAAAACCACTTAAAAACTTACTGAAGAAGACCAACAATATTTATGGAGCAATAGCTGCCAGGGGTCATTTGAAACACTTATATGAAGATTGATAAGGGCACGTATATTCAGCTACCTTAGAATAAAAGTAAGATTTGTCTTGGATACCGATGCTAGTCATGTTGGCATCGATGCATTGCTATCATAAATCCAAGACAAACAAGAACAAGTAATTGGGTATTTTAGCAAAGTGTTGTCCAAACCTGAGAGGAATTATTGTGTGACGTGCAAAGAATTGCTAGCTATGATAAAGGCTGTCGAATACTTTTACAGATATGTTTATGGATGAAATTTATTATTGAGAACTGATCACGCAGCGTTGAAATGGCTCCTACAGTTTAAGAATCGAGAAGGCCAAATAGCCAGATGGATTGAATGGCTGCAAGAGTATGACTTTGAAGTTGAACATCGTGCCAGAAGAAATTTTTCAAGATGGCCTTGTACAAAAGATTGTAAACATTGTATTCAGATGGAGTAAAAAGTTGAAGAAGCTCTTTTCAACCATGCTATTTTAAGTAATGATGACTGCAACCAGATAATGTCAAACAACATCAAAAATATGACCCAGACCTGATGGTGCTATTAAAATGGAAGAATAAAGGTTGAAGACCAGGTTGGAAAGAAGTGGCCTCATTTAATCTCATTGTTAAAACATATTGGTCCTAATGGGACTCCTTGCAAGTTCAGGATGGTCTTTTGAAAAGAGCCCTGGACAATTATGATGGAAGTAAAATATGAATGCATTTGGTGGTTCCAAAAAACAGAGTAGCGAAAATTCTTCAACAGCTGCATGATGGTTCATCAGGAGGGCATTTGGGAATAAATAAAATTCTGGAAAAGGTTTGTGAAAGATTTTATTAGATGAACTGCAAGGATGATGTTCAGGAATGGTGTCGAAAATGTGTAATATGTGCATCTGGGAATGGTCCATTGAGGAAACAAAAAGCACCCATTCGACAATATAATGTGGTAGCCCATCTGAAAGAATAACCATCAATATAGCTGATACGTTTCCAGAAACCGAAACAGGAAACAAATAAATCATGGTTGCAATGGACTATTTTAGTATATGGACTGAAGCATATGCTCTACCTAATCAAAAGACAGTTACAATGCCCGAGACCTTGGTAAAAGACTGTTTAGCCATTTGGAGTTTGGAGAGGAGGAGGTTGCTGGAAATATGTATGTTGAAAGTATATGAAAGAAACTAAATTCCATTTATGGAAGAGTTCATAATAACAACCAGATTGCCAGTTATCGCATAAAATTCCAGTATAATGTTAGTTCCAAAACGGGAGAATTCCAACCCAATGATCTAGTCCGGTTGTACCAGCCTCAATGATGATGGGGCCTGTCTCCCAAATTGCAAGGGATCAACAATATAATCTACTGAATTATGAAATTGCTTAAAGGAAAATCCAAAGTAGTTCACATCAATTGGTTAGCCCAATACGCGTGGAGGAATGCAGAACCGGAGCAGCAAAAATGTGAGCAAAGGGCAAACCATGTTAAATTAGAAGAATTAGGAGTCAAAAACGCTAACAATCATTTATTGAATTTATGTCAACCTATTCAGGACACCACGAAGCTAGATTGCAGGTTACCATGGAAGAATATAGAAACCTGTTTGATGTACCAGTGGAGTACCCCCTGGCGTATTGTGATGCTAAAGATGTCCGAATATCCCGTGGCATTGTAGTTGTGGTTAAAAATAGGTTGGGTGGTATAGAAGAAACAGCAGCAAGAGCCAGAAATTGGAAAAGCATGTCACCTACTATGCTATCACCACCAAGGTATGTAAAGTATTTACTATATTGTGACAAAAGCATTATCCCATCAAAAGCTATGCTAAGAGAAGTTGTGGATGGCATTATGGGATCTAAGGAAACAAATTTGTGCGGTGGCAGTAGAATGTTAGCCATACCAAAGCTCAGCTGCGGCCTAGACCCGCTTAATTGGCATGTGGTACATAACATGTTGGGAGTAGTGTTTCAAGACACTAGTGTCAAGAACCTAGTATGTAGTTGGAATCCAAAAGGAACTCCATGAATGACGAAATTTGTGGACTGAAATTTTTTTTAAGAAATGGACCTGCAAATATAGATTGCAGAGCAGATTCCGACATTCACCAACAAAGGTAAACTATCATGAGTGCAAAGTTCAAGGTCACTGTTACGTGTCATAAGTCTTAAGGAGGCAGCAGTGTAACAAAAATTAGAAACAATAAAAACGTAATGGAACATTCTGGAACAATCATTATTATGACTAATTTCTTATTCTTTACTATTCCATAATATTCTGGAATTTGTCTTCTCTATATAAACAGCGGATTAAATTCCCTTAGTTTAGTTTTTATTAGAATCTTGTGCTGTAAATAGAAATATAAATGTTTGTTGTTAGTGTATTATGAAATAAATATTTAAATAAATAAGTGTATATAAATGATCGTAATCTTAGTGAATTTAAATAAACATTTTACAACAATTAACTAGTTTCTTTGCATAATGTTCAAACCACCTTAGATTATTTCTCTCATATACATCGGAGAGGGATTCTTGCATGCTACATTCTTATTTTACCCAAACATTCATAATTTTATCCCTCAATGTTCTATTACAGAAACTCCTCAAAAACTTCATTACCACCACATTTATCTTGTTAGCATATTTTCTTAGATCTATAAATGCCCCGCTTGCATACAACACCATTGGCATCCATACACTATTATACTCGGCCTATTATGCCTGTATATCTGAAACATTCATTCTTATTTATTGGTCACAAACTACCAATCATCTTCCTTCCTGCATTTGATCATTTTTGAAAACACTACCAAGGTACATAAATACCCTTACTCGCTCAACTTTTCTTCACATTCATTTTTAATTTCATACTTTTACTTAACACATTTAAGCTATGCAAAATTTTCAGCTCATCCACACTTTGAGACAAGACTACATTATCAGCATACAGCAAAACATGCACTTGTACTTTAATTACTCTAACTAGGCATGTTCTACATCCTTCATAAATAGATTTTATTGCATTCAAAACTTATCTATCTACACCATACTCTTCCACAATTTACATCTCCTTATTCACTGGATCATATGCCTTTTCCAATTCCACAAATACATTATACATCTTTTCTACTATCTGTTACAAGCCATGCTGAACATGCCTAAATTTTATCTTCAGTTAACACTTACTAACAACTCCACACCCTATATTCTGTAGCTAACATTTGGTTTCCAACATTTCAATAGTATGTATTGCAAGATGACCTACTATTATCTGAAATTTATATAATATATGAAATTCAGTATCATTTAATGATAAAATACTTAATGAAAGAAGAGAAAAGGCCAACAAATTAATAAGTACTTAAATGTTGTTTCCAGTGACACCTTCCTATTCCATCATAAACGATTGGTCAAAACAATTCTGTAGGGAGTCCATTAAAAGCGAATCCCACCTAGGAAGATCTACAAAAGTGATTATCAAGAAAATCAATAATATTATGAAGCAAAAGGCACTGCAAGACAGACAGCTAAAAACAAAAGAATTAGAAAGATGAAAGCTTTTACAAACCTCTATATTTCGAATTCTGCATGAGTATCTTAGCATGAATAAAGTTAGTGTAACATACCTGAACACACCGTTGCTTCCAAATGATGCTATACAAGAGACTCAGCTTTAAGTATAGTATCTTTTCTGGAAATTGAGATCAGGCTTGCAATAGAAAAAAATCACCCGGATTTAGAGCATTTTAAAAAGGATTATTATAAGTGTTTAAAAATATTAATAAAGAGATATAATAAATAGAAATAAAAGAGGACTATATCGAAAAATAAATAAGGTTTTTTAATTTTCTTCCACTAAGACAAGATTAGGTCAGAAACATTTGAAATTTATTAAGTGTAATTCTTTAAATGCTATATTCACCAGATTGGCTCTTTGTGTTTTTTTTCTGTTTCCAAAAGTCAAATTACTACATTGTTAAAAGCATTTCAAGTCATCTGAGGCTATAGAAGAAAATTTGCCAAAAGAGCTGAAGCTATATTCTTACCGGTTTATGAAAAGTGTTTTGAAGAACAGGCTAAGAGTTGGCAGAATGTGTGCTGCAAGGTATGGGGCATATTTCGAAAGTGGTATAATAAATTTATCAGGTTAAATATCAGTTTAACCCATATCATCCCAAGGAACAAAACAAGGGAAAAATAACCAAATTTTTATTGAACTATACTGAAAATGATACATAACTAACAAATCAAAAAAAAAAAATTAATTTTTTTAATTGTAACTAGTTAAAACATGGTGGTGCGTAAACGCACCGCTGGTAAAATAACAGAAAACGTATTGTCACAAAAAAAAT
>JAHWXV010368033.1:0-10312 GCA_024586415.1 Phrixothrix hirtus | reverse complement strand
GCTATTTGCCTTCTTTTTCAATAAAAAGAAGGCAAATAGCTTTCGAAACGTTTAATTTTTATTAAAGATACACAGTTTTACCAAAAAATTGTTTTAATTATAAACTAGTTACACTTGCACAAATAGCACCTATTTGAGATATTATTACGTAAATGTCAATACCCTTACCTTTTTTTTTCTGGAAAAAATATTAAAAGTTTTTCGTTAATAACAATAGATGAACAAACCAAGAGACCGAAACACGTGGTTAGCGGTGTTGTCAATTCGATTTTATAATTTTCTTAGTATAACTGGTTGCCTACATATTAGGTAATATTTTTCCTTAATCTAAATCGAAATTACTTAAACGTTGAGGGAACTATGGCCATACAAATAACTTTTCCAGTTTTTGTTTCTATTAACCACATGGTTCCTATTCGCCCCATTTTACGGTATCACTAATGTAGATTTGCGCATCTGTGTTTGTAGATGTAATACATCATCATATAGTACTTCGAAAACATATTTCATTGTGAAAGGATTTGATATTATTTATTTTGCACTCTAGGTCATATTAGTACAATTTTGTTTAGCTTTATCATAATCGTTAAATAATTTAAGGACTAAAAAATATATTTACAGAAAATGTTCAACAAATGGACAGAAAATTGTAGAATGCTTTTGGTGAAATATAAAAATACTGTATGTGATATTTGAAATAATCATTTTAAGACAGTACGAAATTATCAAAGTTTAGCATCTGTTGTGGAAGGCCATGCTTAATTATCCTTAAAATTCTGCTAGTGGGTATTTGCATAATGAGAGTAATTTATTTTCAAAAGTTTTGCAGGGATTGAAAATTCTTTGAGATAGTTGGTTCTAGTACCGAAAATGTATATATAGTGGCAATAACAAGTACCTTTTAAAATACAATACAGAAATTACATCCTAGTTGGAAAACCTTTGCAAATATTTAACTCTCACTGAGGTATAACTTTGCAGAAAGTCTAATAGGCTACTTTACATGAATTACTTTGTATCTGCCGCATTTCAAATTATTATAGCTCTGCTACTAATAATATGAAAATTACAAATTAGGAAACGTTTATCACACTTTATGTAGTTTCTAATGCCAAAAAGGCAACAGTATTTAAAGGTAACGCCTGTTAGGTGCAATTTTCCCATTAAAATGTTTTACTTTTAATAAATTTTAGTTATGCTTTATAAAATTATATTTTCTTTACTATTTTCAGGTCGATTTATGTATTGCAAATAGTTTGAGTAAGTCATCGCTCTTATTCAAAGTTTCTCACAGTTTTGCTGAATTACTATATTAACGATTATTGTAGTGCCATCAGCATCGAATTTATGTTTTATTGAAGCAATTGGAAGGAGGTTGTCTTGTATTCCCTTATTTATAATCATAGTTATATTTGTTTATTTTATATAGGAATAGTTCTTCAGCCTTTTCACGTATTTAACATTTTCTGAACTTTATTGAATCTTTTGTGGTTCATCCCTGGAAAATATTCCTTAATAAGATATCTCTTTACACACATATGCAAAGTATGGAAGGAAATGGCCTATGCATAGAAATGAATATATTACTGTTCCATTCTACGAACAATATTTACTAAGGAGTTTTGTCTTACGTTACGGAAACAGTTACTGCAAACGTGCAGGTCTGGCGCTTATGCTTTGGTTACTTTTATTGATTGCAATTTAAAACTATTTATATTTTAAAATTAATTACCTGAATGAGAATGTTTTCGTGACAATGGTAAGAATACGTATCACTTATGTGGATCTAAAAATATATGTTTGGGAACTAACAAACATGGTAACGTAATAACTTCAACCAATGCCTCAAAGCCTCATTCTTGTGCCGATCAGGAACTTAGGCTATTACAAAATTGCGTTTTATTTTAATTCTACGTGCGAGCTTAGCAGTGTTGTTTTGTTTGCTGCTCGAAATTTTATGCTCTCTTCTAAGACACTCGTCGTAAAAGATAAGATAAGTTCTTAATCCTATACTCATTTATTAACTGTAATATCTAATTTCGAATATTTTGGTTTCTTATACAGTGTCAGTACTAAGCCTCCTAGTTACTATTGCTTCCCGCTCTAACAGAGAAGCTACAGGCAGTCGATAGAATGCTTTATCGAGGTTGCATGATCACCCAGTTTTTTTCTGCGGTTAAGGATGTCCGTCTGGCCTTGGCACTCAACTTGTACTATTTGCCAAGATGGGGACCACTTCGCTACCGTAGCGTACAAGAAAACTATGGGGCTCGCATCTTAATCCATCTCTGTATTTGTTTGATACTCAGCGTGTGGTGTCGGGGATGATTCTGCTTTGGAGCCCCGAAAATTGTGGTTTAAAGCACTTACTTAATTACTCATACAAATTTTTATGTGCTACTGGGCATTTGTCATGTCACAAAACCTTCTGAAAGTATTCTGTTAATGTATGTTTAATTTAAATTTGTTTCTGAAAATTATGTAATAACTTAAGTATTGATAATTTTAATTTTATTTTATGAAGAACTTAGAATGAATTCTAAAAGATTTTAAATAAAATCTTGAAGTAATTTACAATTAATGTTGTATATCTGGATGATAATATCTATAAACCAGTTACAAAATTTAAGAATTTTCATATGATTAAGACTTCTTATATTTGTTTTGGCTACAATTAAGATATTTAGCTCCTTATTTTCTGTGAACTAAATAATTTAGGTAGATGAGATTCTATAAAATAAATTTCATTATGGTTAATTTAGATCTCTAATAATTATTTGATATCAAATTACATTGTGATACGCTGTTTTATGGGAAATAATTTATTCTAATTATGTACAGTATAACTGTGCCCTTTAAATTCCTGAAGAATATTTGTAAAGATCAAATTAGGTTCATTTCTTTTGAATTAATTGCCTTTCGACATGTTAAAAACGCTGTGGCCATGAAACGTTCGTAGATAGTGCGGCACACATGTCGCGTATAATCCAGACTTTATACTAACAATCGCTGGATTTTTATATTTTAATCACTACTATTATTATTCTATTCAAATTGAAAACGTACAAGGTACGTCCAATAATTGGATAATCTTGCCTAAATTTTTACCATGTCAAACGATTTTTTATGCACGATTATATACCAAAATTATGATTATTCTCTCGTATAATAATGAAATATGAGGCGTTTTGATTTAGTTCAATATAACTTGATGTTATAAAACATTTCATATATTTCGTTAACTTTGAATAAATGCTTGCAGAATCTAAACTCCTGTTGTTTTGTTCTCGATTTCCTTTATTTGTTTTCTTCCAGGAACATTATAAGTTTGGTAGTTTTATATCGTTTCAGTGTTTTCATTAATATTAAATATGGAACTATAGATACTTCGCCACTTATAACGAAAGCTAATTCTGTTTCAAAATTAATTACCGTCATCTAGTTTTCATTGTCAAACTACAAGGGCTCACCGAAAATTAAGTAACATGATGATGTATCTGTATAATCGAAGGGACCTAAACTTCCTCATTTACGGTAAAAAAAAGTAGAATTAGTGAACAGTTACAAATACTTTGGCCTGTTTATTGACAGGAAACTAAATTTGGATCAACACATCAGACTTGTGATGGACCGGGCTAGGACGATCCTCTACAGACTTATCAATTAGGCTAGGGTCGTCTGGGGTGTTGACGCGACGACACCCGCCTCCATTATCTACAAGGCTGAGATCCTCTATATTGCCATGTACTGCTCAGAGATTTGAGGCCACAAATTAAGAACCTACAATATAAATCAGAAGTTATGGTCGATTCAGGCCATGACCGCCAGGTTTGCTACCCATGTTTACCGTTCTGTTTCGGCGCTTGCGGCGGACGCCCTAAGGGGATTCGTACCGATAGACCTAGTCATCGAAAACAGGATCTATCTGGAGCAAATGTAGAGGGGACGGGGCTTCAGAATTCAGAATCGACGACTTCCCGTTGAAAAGACTCGTAAGGGAATATCTACAAATCCGCACCGAAGACGAATGGCAGCTCCGTAGGAGACTTCAGAAAAAGCTAGATATACCTCTAGTATCTTTTCGAATGTCAGCGCGAGTCCATAGTACCAACCTCGATTTGTGAGAACGCAGCTTGCAACGGAGTATGGTGCATTCCAGGTGCACATGTTCCGGGTTGGGCGGGCCCTCACGAAGAACTGCGTACACTAACCCCAACACATCGATGACCCACAGCACCGTCTACTACGCTGTCCCATCTACAGTGTTGCGCGTGCCGCGGAAGTTTAACCCCGTGGGCAACTTTCGATCTTCTTGGAGTTTCTGGATTTGGACATCTCTCTGCTGGGCTTTTTCTTCGAGAGGAGGATGGGAAGGTGGGAGTAGCGGTAGCGGTGATGTTTGGGTTGTATCCAGTTAGCGCACCACTAACAAACTTAAGCAATTATTTGAATCATTTTATTTAGCTATCATTTGAATCTATTTTACTTTGAATCTTATTTTAGTATTGAACCTTATTTACTATGTTATATTGAACCTATTATTTATGTTATAATTCACCAAATGATGCTTTATTTATTTATTTTGTTGAATGCTTTTAGTTATGCAGAGAAATCTTTAATTTATGTTAAATGCCTGGATAGCCGGACAACCAGCTGAATTGGAATAAATGAGGTAGCGCCTTGGAGCTAACCATGAACACAGTTCCAAGTACTTGCAGACAGGAACACCGATATAGCAGTAAGTACGCTATGACTGATAATCCGAAAAAACAAAGATTGAAGATTTTGTAGTACAGGATAATCAAGAAATTTACCCTTTGTTGTATAATACATGCATTATAATGTACTACAAAGGCACGCCCAATTTGGCGTAAATAAACGCGTCTTCGGCGCTTTTTCTTTATAGTCGACAATGTGGTGCCCTTACACTTTTTTTTTACTTTATATATTATCTTGAAATACTATATTTCGAATCAAGTCTACTAATTAGCCTGATTTTCGAAGTGATCCACACCACTCTAGAACCCCTTCTTGACGAGCTAGTGGGCACAGATTATCGCCGTATATTTCAGGATTTAAGTGTATTACTCGTAATACGTAGCATCTTATTTTTTAGAATTTTTATCGCACATATCGCTAATTCCCTTTACTAGCGTCAGAGAAAACTTTATATATGTATGTCTTCATATCTTTAGTTATTCCATGACCTAGGATATTTTAATTAGCAGCATAACACCATTAATAAGATGCATTAGTATGATATAACGGAAACTTTATAAGATATGATATATCATTTTTCTTTGGATAGCTTAATCGTAAGATTCATAACTTTCGATATCGGACGGTGGAGCTACTTTATTTATTTTAAGATTCCTAGGTCTATTAACGTAAAGTTTCGTTCTCCTACGATTATTGGTTATTTTTTGCTCTGAACTGGTTTGCTAGATTTATTATACACTTTATCTAACATTGTAGGTGTTCGCGTATTAGTCGAAAATGCAGAAACGTAATCGACGTTACTACATTTTGAGGTACTAAGAGTAGATAATAACCAGCTTAATTGTTAAAGAAGAAATGTGGAAAGTTAAGTTTTCAATGCACTATTTTTCTTTCTATAGAGATTATTTAAGATTTTTAAACAGATGCAGAATATTTAGAAATATCAGTTAAAGTATTGTTTGTTGTATCGTGCTAATAGTTGTATTTGCCTTTAGAGCAAGTAGTTCAAGTAAGAATCGTATTCTTCGACTATAACTACTTAATCATCTCCACACAAAGCGTCGAGTCAAACTTCTAATTGTAATTTTCTCTGATTTATTGCTCTATACCAGGATTCTGGTAATTTAATAGATAGTAGGTTTACAATTTTATGGTGAATGGATGTAGGTGTGAAAGTTTATGTAAGGCGGATGGTGTAAATGTGAATATAAGGTAAGTGGGTACACACGTTTATTATTTGGCAATAAATACATTTCTGTACAAAATTAACACAACAACTTATTAAATCATACAAATCGCTATAATTAACGAACTTTAATATTTTTTTATGGACATTGGTTACATTTAAAGTTAGAAAAAATAGTTTCGGATACTTTAGAAGTGTCTCAGCTACAATATGTCTGTATAAGATTAGAATTAAAATTATTCTTAAGACCTACTAACAAAATCGTTGGAATTACGAAATTTTCAAGTTCACTCAGGTTTCTAGGTGTAGGTATACGACGTTTCACATTCCTTTTGAGGTAATCCCATACATGCTAGATCGGATACAGATCTGGGCTTCTTGATGACCATTACATAATTGAGTACCTCCCTAGCTACGTGAGACCGAGCGTTGTCTTGCATAAATAAGGAATTGGGTCCCATAAAATTGGCCAAATGGCATCACATGTTCTACTACAATATTCTCAAGATAGTAATCAGCATTCATAGCATTCCCGTACGGACAGGAACTAATTCTATGCCAGCGTCAAAGCAGATGCCACTGCAGAACATAATAGAGCCACTGTCAAATAGAATCCTTGCCGAAATATTGCAAGTAGAAAACATCTCTCTTGGTTTTCTCTATGCCCACTTAAGGCCATCTGAATATTTTAGACTCACCCTAGTTTCATCTGTGAAAAAAACTTGCTTCCAATCATTCATAGACCAATTTTGATGATATGAAGCAAAATTTAACCCGGCAACTCTGTTTTCTCTAGTAAGTGTCTGGTCTCCTACTGTCTAATCCTTCATTTAACCGTCTTCTAACAGTTCTAGAAGAAATTGCGACATTGCGGGTAGCTTCGAGTACGTTTATCATCATAGAACTAGTGGCCGTCCTATCTCTTAAAGCGTATTGTCTGAGAAATTGATCATCTCGGTCGTTAGTGCACTGTTTTCGCCCTTGCCCTGGCCTTCTAGAATAAGTTCCTAGTTCAGTCAAACGTCTTACCATATGACTTATTGTCGAACGATGTTTGCCTAACAAATTGGCAATATAACTGGCAATATCCCTCGTCCAATAAAACTGATGCTCGCACTACCTCGTGTTCAGCTAAATTCCTAGTTCGATTCATTTTTCCAATCTTTCGGAGTCACAAACAAAACAGTCCACCAAAAAAACGTATTATTTTCAAAAATGTAATAAATTTATGCTTAATTTTAAAAAAGTCTGTAGCAACATATTGCATAAAATTTATTACCTTCTAAGAAATTCTATAAAACTGTAAATCTAAACGAATTATTTTTATTGATGTCATTAACAACGAAACAAAATATTCATAGCCTACCATTTAAATACCCGCTAAACTTCAAAAGTGGAATAAGGAAAAAATAAATTAATTTTTTGGATAATTTCATATTTTTGCGTTAATTTTGTCTAAGAGTGTATATTTATAAATATGTCTCACACGAGGACGTTGTGGAGAAATTTATTGAGATGTATTTTATTGTTTTATTAATCCGGGAGGAGTTTTGAACCCAGTGTTTGTTAATTTTAGAAGATTAGTTTTGTCCAGATTTTTAAGTTTAAATCCATAAATAGCAACTAGTAGCGAAAATTATGTGGATGACAGATCAGATACCGGAGCAAGTTGGTGCTATATAATTAATTTGTCTTCAAAACACTATTTTGATTTATTGTGAAATTTCTTCGAAGCATATTGTAAATATCACGTATTGATATCTTAATGTTTTGTAAAGTTTCGTGGTTTCAAAGCCAAACCTTATATTTATAGTCCAACTTACCTCATTGTACCTTGTATAATACTATCTTTGCCAACGCCTAAGAAATACGTATTTAAATACCTTGTGACGTGTTGTGTTATTGTATCAATATAATTTTAATTCTACTTTTTGCTATACCCCTTTAGCATAATATTTTTACCAAATTTCCACTTTTTTTAAGCCACATGGCAAAAATGCAGATCTCAATACCAAAAACAAAGTACATGACCGTTGTATTCTGACGGATATTTCCTACCCCGTTGCTCAGTTATTTTGATATGAATCAACTACCTAGAGGTTAGTGAAAGTATAAGTAAATGTTTGACATCCTTAAGCGATTTCGTCACAAAAACTGGCGCACCTTTACCTTTGGATAAGGTTTTATACCTGCCGTTTAATAATGTTCCGAAAGTGTCACCATTGCATAAGCGAAACCGTGCTTTTCTAGATTGGAATATAAACTGAATGGTGGTAAATAATTAATTTTTTTCAGTTTCTCTAAACGATCTTCATGAGTGCTGACTTTAGTATTATATAAACGCTGCCATTCAGATTGCTTAGAATAAATATGTACATTTTGATGTCTGGTCCAGAATCGGTATATAAAACTTTGGAATATTAAATTTTATTTTTTGAACCCAAATCACCTACAGTTAATATAAATAATTGTTAATACAATGAAATTATATTATTTATAGATTTACAACGTGATTTTGACGTAAAACTAATACTCGTATTTTACTAATGGGATTTTGTTAATACTATGCGGAAGTATATACCGGATGTTTTCAAATAAGCGACCAAAGTCGTAAGATTTTCAAGCGCGGTTACATACCGTAGAAGTCGTCCCAACGACATAATTTACATTTGTGCTCTAAATATCAGAAGTTGTATAAACTCAACAATACATCTATGAAAGACCATATTAAAGTTGAAGAATCCAATTTTTGCAATTACATCAATATAAAATACAATAATGGATTTGAAACACTGCAGAAAGGTGTCTGTTCTGTTTGTTGAACTTCAATGAAGTATTAGAAAAAGAAATTATAGAGGACATAAAGACAGGCTTACTTATAAAACAAAGAATTCATAAATTGATAGCAATGCTCAAGGAGAAAACTGATAATACTATAAATTGCTCTATTGACTGTAAAAAAATATAGCTTTACTTCAACTTCCAGATGCGCTATAAAAGGTGTTGTAAAAAGAAATCCATTATTTTTCCAATAGATGGCTTTAGTAATCAGTATCTCGCGTTGTATAAGTGCGATCGGATTATGCCAGATGGCGTTAGAAATACAATATTTCGTTCTAAAAAAACTTTTAAAACAGTTTTGTGATTACTTGACTCAGTATTGTTTGAACGAGCATCAAAAATGAACAACAGCAAAGAGAAAATAATCCATATTTTACAGTTTTCCTTCAATAAACGTGAAAACGCAAGTCAGGCGCCTGAAAATGTGAATAGTGTTTATGGTGTTGAAAGTATAACAGCCAATCCCACGCAGCTTTGGTTTCGTCGATTTCGTTTTGGTAATTTTGATGTCAAAGGTGCACCACGCTCTGGAAGACCAATTGTCGAAAATGTCGATAAAATAATGGAAATCTTCGAGTCTGGCCGTCATCTAAGCAGTATATCGATTTCCCAGGGGCTGAACATTGCACAGAAAACCGTTTGAACCCACTTAAATAAGAAGGTCTATATATGGGTGCCACACGAGGTAGCGCATAAAAACCTCAAGAACCGAATTTCCATCTGCGAATCGCTGCTGAATCGCAACAAAGTTGACCCATTTCTGAAGCGGATGCTGACTGGTGATGAAAAGTGGGTCACTTACTACAACTTCAAGCGAAAACGGTGGTGGTCGAATCGTAGTGAGCCGGCACAAACAGTGGCCAAGCTAGTATTGACGCTCAGGAAGGTTTTGCTGTGTGTTTGGTGAGATTAGCAGCGAATCATCTATTATGAGCTACTGCTCTACGACAAAACTCTTAATTCGGACCTGTACTGTGAACAATTGGACCGTCTGGGGGAAAAATCGTCCAAAAGCGGCCAGATTTGGCCAACAGAAGAGGAATTGTGCCCCATCGGGACAACGCCAGGCCACACACATTGATAGTGACTCACCAGAAGCTCCGGGAGCTTGGTTGGGAAGTTCTTATGCATTCACCTTATAATCCGGATCTGGCATAACGTGACTACTACCTGTTACTGTCTATGGCGAATGATTTTGCTGGTGAAAAATTTGCCTCGAGAAAAGTTTGGGAAAATCGACTAGCCCAGTTTTTTCCCAATAGGGACCAGGATTTCTATGAGAGAAACATAATGGAATTACCTAAGAATTGGCAACAAGTTATCGAAGAAAGCGGTGCATATTTGATCTAAATCTGATCATCTTAACTAAATAAAGCCTTCAATTTTGTGTAAAAATAATGGATTTCTTTTTATTACGCCTTATATTTAGCTTAATAAAGGGTCTTCCAATAAAAGGTTTCATTTCAATATGTAAAAAAAAACAAGTATTCAAAGCGAAATCATCGGATTTTTATTAAATTGTAAAGAGGAGAGTATGCCATTAATAATGGAATAAAATATCAGCCA
>JAHWXV010368031.1:0-11948 GCA_024586415.1 Phrixothrix hirtus | reverse complement strand
TTTTGACTTGTCAATTTTATTGAAAAAGAAGGCAAATAGCTTTCGAAACGTTTAATTTTTATTAAAGATACACAGTTTTACCAAAAAATTGTTTTATTATAAATTTATTATCATTGGTGATCGAAATTTTGCAGAATCTACTGGGCTAATACCTTACTCAAGCTTAATTATTTTGTTTTCCTTAGATATTCCTAATTATTAATGCTATTGCTACTTCTGCTATCATTTTGAATTAATCATATAGAAAATCTGTCTGATTTTAAAACAATTTCAATGAGTTCCTGCATCATACATAGAACATTGTTATTCTGTTAAAATTTTATATCACCTTGATGTCCAACTTTTATATTTTTAATATATCAGATGTAGATAAAATACAAATCAATTATTAAAAACTGTTGAAAATGTAATACAAGAGGATCCAACATTTTTTGACAATATTGGTTCCCCACGAATAAAATGAAATTGTTTTTGTCATAATTTTGATTGTATTAATAGTTATGCTGCATAGTTGTGAGATTCAAAACTAATTGGTTTGCTTTTTATTAATAAAAGCATTTTGTAAAACGGATGGAAAAAATTGGACACTGTACACTCATCAAATTCCATACAAAAGAAAAAAATCATTTTATAGAAATTGCTCAACACTTGACAAAAATCTATGGAACTGTTGCCCATCAATATCCATAGTGAAACTGTGGTCAAATAAATTTAAATTAAGAAGAGTAAGCTTTATAGAAGATGATGAAAGAAGTGGCCAACTGATACTAGCACAAAATGAAGATATGGTGACAAAGATGGAAGAATTACTGTAGATCAAATTGCCAAGTTGTTTAGAGATTAGTAATTGGTTAGTAAGATCTATCTTACATGGCTAATTATGTATGAATAAAGTGCCCTCAAGATGGGTTCTATGAATGTTGATACTGTTGCAAAACAGAGACTGGATTGATATTTGTCACTAACTTTTATCTTATTCTGAAGATCTGCTAATTTTTTCAACTGAATTGTTACAATGGATAAAAGCTGGGTTCATTACTACAGTACAAAGATAAATCAAGTTACGAAGGAATGGTAATAGTGATTCGCTACCACTGATACAGTTTCAAGTAAAACAATCTGTAGGATAAGTTATGCTCGCTTGTTTTTATGGATTCTAAAGACATTCTACTCAGAATTATTATAGAAAAGGTGAACAACTACTGCAAATTATTATACTACACTTCTAACAAAATTACAAGAAATCCTTAAAAAAGCCATAGAGGAAAAATACACAAAGATGTATTGTTTCAACATGATAATGCATCATATCACATCTATATTGCAGCACCTGAAAAGCCTTCATAACTTGAATTCCAAATTGTACTGCATCTGCCATATTCCTCTTAATGTGGCACCTTCTGATTACTATTTATTTAAAAACTTAAAAGATCATGTGGAATCCATTTCAAGTATATTGAGGAAGTGAAGAGTACTACCGACTTAGCCAAGTGAACAAAGTGGCATTTTTACAAAGAGAACATTTTGATGTTTAAATACCATTTGCAAAAGTTTATATTAGATTTAGTGGGAAACTTTAGAAAAAATAAAACATTGTACAGTTTCAAACTAATTGTTATAATAAAGTTTGAGATTGGTAAAATTTTTCTCTGGATGGGTAGATAAAAATTTGTGTTTCTCTTGTATTAATGAATATTTAATTCTTGCATTAAAGTTGATATCCGAACTTTTTTTTAATTTAGCACTAGACTTTTTAGAGTGAACATTTTTGCAATCTCCAGCATTGATTGTGGTGGAATGTCTATTGTTTGTTATACGTGTTTTGTATTAAAGTTTTGTGGTAGCAAAAGGGTTAAATATTACAAGTTTTATAAAACTTCTAAATTTTTGAATGTTTTATTAATCTTGTAATTCAAGCATGTTATTGTATTGTAGTTTCATTTGTAAAATGCATAATGTTAGAGGTGTGTGATTTTAGGTGATTGCTTTTGTTAATGTTTATATTATAAATTAGAATATATAATAAATAATTAAAAAATTGTTGACTAACTTATTTAAAGTTAGTTTTTTAGATGTTGTAAGTTAGGAAGAGGCAACCTTTTCTATACTGGCCATTCTTAAGCCAAGTTCACACATGACTACTTTTGTTGTGCAATTTTTTAGTTGTGGCTGCAAAGGTTGCAAATCGTGTTCACACACCCCAAAAGTAACACACAGCATGCAGCTTTTTTGCTGGGGTTACTTAGAAAGCCTGCGTTCCTAAAAAAGGGTTGCAACTTTTACCTGAAAATTGTACTTTATTAAATATGGTTTATATAGTACAAAATGGCCAGTGGAAAATTTTTAAAAACCCACTGTATAAATATTGTAAATCACTGAATCTATAATAAATATGTCTTAAATTATCTATACATCTGTATATGACAAAGTCACTTTATATAAAGAAATTGTTGATTTTGTGTACATGGGTAAATACCTAAATGTCATCTTACAAATACCAGGTGACTTTTTGAAAAGTTTCAATAGGCTGTATTTTGTTTAAACTATAACTGACCAAAACCATATTGGTAGTGCACATGGGGAACCAAAGTGATCTCACAAACATGGCGACATCCCCACCCACCAGTGCTCACCCACTTTGAAATCTTAAATGGCAACCCTCACCTTGTGACACACTGAAAAGGTTTTGAAAATCCTTTTGATTGATATCATATAAACGTAGATTAGGATAACACAGTAAAAAGTTATTCATCAATAAACTGATCGGCTAATGTACTCGTAATTTACATGATAATTTGATCTAGTAGGTAAATGACAAAAATTTCAATTGTTGTGTCAAGTCATTACTGTCTGTAGTGCCAAGAAAATGTTTGAAATTTCTTGCTTATTATTATCTCATTAAGTAAAAGAGAAAGTAAGTGCCGAATTTCTCATTTGCCAGGCTATAATTGAATTTTAAATATTTCTTATTAGGAAAACTGTATTTTTGAGATTTAACAACATCAAAGCTTAGTATCTAAAAGTCTTTTGGTGTAATTGCACATATTAGCTGAAAGAGTGGAAATTATTTTCATTTACGGTTCTGACGGTCAGTCTGCGTTAAGAACAGCTGCGGCTTTTAATGCCAGGTATCCAGACAAAAAGTGCAGTCATACCTATGTCGCAAAATTAGTTAAAAAATTGGAAGAAACAGGGTCAGTGGTAAACCAGAAATGAATCGCTGGAGAGAGTACTGAATGAAGTTGCCCAGATAGAAGTGATAGGTCATTTTGCTACAACTTCAATATCTTCAATTTGAAAAGCAGCGACTGCCAGAAAACTTTTGCGAGAAATGCTACGACAAGCACTTAAGTTAAATAAATTTCACCCTTACAAGTGCAAACCCTGCAAGAACTGGCTGAAGACAACTACAACAGAAGATTTCAATTTTGTAAAGAGATGATGGAGAAAATTAACAAAAATCCAGAGTTGGTGAAAAGCTTCTGTTTTAGTGATGAATCTACATTTTTTTAAATGGTACAGTGAATAAATACAACTGCCACTATTGGTTGGATGAAAATCCGCATCGTTTTCATGATGGACATACTCAATGACCCCAAAAAATTAATGTCTGGGCAGATATTTTCGGAGGCACAATGTGGGTCTTCTGTTTCTCGAAGAAAATCTAACTGGAGATATTTTCCTGAACATGCTACAAAATACTATCGGACCTTTCGTCAGAGATGAAGTAGAGACTCAACGCAAACTTGACGGAAACCTGAATTTTAATAAAAATTTAATTCATTTTCAACAAGACGGAGCGGCCCCTCATTATGCCACTGCTGTTCGGCAATTTTTAAATTACATATTTCCAGAATAGTGGATTGGAGGAAGAGGTCCCATAGAATGGCCACCACGATCACCGGATCTTACACCCCTTGATTTTTTTCTTTGGGATGATTTAAAGTCAGTGGTGTACAAAATAGCCTGCTTCAATAGAATATCTTCGTGATCGGATAATCAGGGAATGCCGTTCAATTCCAAGGAAAGTGTTTGCAAATGTGAGGCGTGCATTTGAACAGCATTCATTTTATTGTTTAGAACACAGTTTGAACACTTAATTTAATTTTGTACTACATAAGTATAACATAAATACATTAATTACATAGCTTAAAGCGCATTTTATCATTTACTTACCAGATCAATTTATCATGTAAATTATGAGTACACTAACCGATCAGTTCATTGTTGAATAACTTTTTACTGTGTTATCCTAATCTACCTTTGTATGATATTAATGAAAAGAATTTTTCAAGACCTTTCCAATGATGTGTCACAAGGGGAGGGTTGCCATTTAAGATTTCAAAGTGTTGGGGCCCTGGCAGGTGGGGGTGGGGATGTTGCTATGTTTGTGGGGTCACTTTGGTTCCCCCTGCGTACTACCAAAATGGTTTTGGCAATTTTTTGATATCTCTTAGTTTAAACAAAATATGGCCCATTGAAACTTTTCAAAAAGTCATCCTGTATATTCATAATTTCACATATAGTATCATACTTGAAATTATATTAGGTACCTGTAAATCAAATTATTTGACAATAGAATTCCCTAAATTTAAAAATGATGTTTTACGATATAACCTTTTTGATATATATATCTATCTAAACCATTTATTGCACTCGCAGTCGTAGCAAACATTTCAACAAAATAAGTATTTTTTTACTATAGCTGCAACATTAATAAGTGTTGTTCACATTACATTACTTTTCAGACTGCATGCAGCAAGTAAAACTTGCAAGCAGCCGGATTGCGTATGCTACTTTTTGGATTACATGAGTGTTCACACATCTTGCAATCTAAGTTGGGCAGTTTTTTAATTACCATAACAGCAGAAATAGCTGTGTGTGAACTTAGCTTTATACTTTTATAAGTGTTGAAAACTGCACATATGTAGATATATTAAAAAAATAATATACAATATGTACCTAATCAAATGTTCCCTTATAGCTTTGAAACATTGATTTAATCGATGGAGTCCTTCACCTATAGCATAATCTGCACATCAAATTCTTGACCTGCTTTCTTCAACACATTCTTGCAGCTTTCAATGTTATGGTGTCTAATAAAGCATTTTTTACTTTCTTAAATGTCCCACAGGTTTAAATGGGGGTTCTCAAATAGTCAATCTTTGTGCTTTATAAATTCAGAAACATTTCTCTCCAACCACTTTACGTCAGTTTTGCTTTGTGTGCAGGTACCGCGTCTTGCTGAAATGTCCATGGTCTTCCATTGTTAGAGTTTTACAACATTATTCAATACATTTTTTAAATAAGTAAACTTTGACATTTGTTTTCACAGTTTTATCACAAATATCTAGTTTTGTTATACCATCATAAGATACTCCTCACCATATCATTACAGAAGTTCCTTGGATTCTGGGAGCTACCTCAGGAGCTTCTTTAAAGCTAGTTTCATTTTGTTTATTAAATTTCTGTTGAATAGTAAATATTTTTCTATATGTGAATAACATCCAACAAAGTTCACCATTAGCGTACCTAGGAGTAGCACTTTTAATCTTCTATTTACAATTGTTCTGATAAAAATTAGTCAGTACACTGTCGATAAGCTCTCAAACCTAGATCACTTTACAACAATTTAGAAATACTCTATCACAACATTTGTATATTTCTAACCAAGATGATTTATTTACACACATGCCTTTTACAAATTCTTGTTATAACAGCTTTTATGACTTGTTAAGTACATATTGTCATAGGTTTTCCAGATCTTTGATGGTCTTTGATATCTACAGTTTCTCTGAATTATTTAACCCTTTAAGCCCCAAATTAAAATATTGATAACTTTTAATGGTTTTACTCAAATTGCATACAAAACCAACCTATAATAACGACTAAACACATTTTAATTTTTCAAAAATACAGGTGGTTTTACTGTGGAACCACTGGGTCAGTTTTTGTGATATAATGTAAAACAGTTCGTTTTGCCACTGAGGCATAGTCCTATGTTATATGTGAAACACTGGCATATGCTTCTTCAGAGTTGTTTCTTTGTACTGCAGACTCCACGACCTACTATGGATTGGCATATGTGCAGCTGAGGTAAATCTTGTTTCAAAAATACATGTGTCTTGAAATTACTTGCCAATGGTTCTAAATTTTTTCTACTGTGTTTTCTTCTATTTTTGACTCCAAGTCCATATCCTACAGCAAATCTAAAATCTTCCAGTTTAATTGTTAATCCTTCACTTTTTTTTGCAAAATATAATGAATGAATTTACAAAATGTCCAAAAATATGTATGTACCACTTTTTGTTGTTGTTAATTTTGTAGCACGATTTTGAGTATGTCCACCTTATCTATATATACCTTAAAGGAGTTATAATCCTTTAGTAATTGCAGGCAAGATATTTCTTTCGGCTGCCATCATTCTGTTTTTGATTTACTGAAGTTACATCTTGTGATGTACATTCTGTCAAGAAAATACCAGGAATTGTTAAATAAAACACATATTTCATTTATTCATCAAAATTTATTGGGTCACCTTTAAAATAAGCTCGATTTGAATCAATGCACATATGCCATTGTTTTTTCCAATCTTTGAAACATTTCTTATAGACGTTTTCCAAGATGGACTTCAGTTCATGCGCCGATTTCTATTTTATAGCTTCAATTGACTCAAAACGGGTACCTTGGATTGGCAATTTCAGTTTACGGAAGAGGAAGAAGTCACACGGTGCCAAATCTGGTGAATTCGGTGGTTATTCAAGTATATTTGTTGAGTTTTCAGCGAGAAAATCGGTCACAATTGTAGCTTGGCGAGACTGCGCATTATTGTTATATAAAATTCAAGAATTATTTGCCCACAAATCTGGCCGTTTTTTGTGTATACACTCATGCAAATGTCACATAACTCCTAGATAATATTCTTTCTTAACCGTTTAACCCTGAGGAACGAATTCGTAGTATCACTTTTGAGTGGCTTTGGTGTGGTGTTTTTGGTTTTATCTTGTTCTTCTTCTTTCCGATGCTTGTTGACTTGTTTACATATTGTACTCATAGACCCATGTCTCATCACCAGTTATGAGGCGCTCAATGATCATAGGATCGGAATTACAGCGATACAGTATGTCCACAGAGACCTGCTCATGATAACGTTTTTGAAGAAAATTCAGGTCTTTTGGAACGAGTCTTGTGGTGACGTGTCTCATACCCAAATTATCAACCAAAATCAAACAAATGGACTAATGGGACATATTAAGTTCATGTGTTACCTCTCTTAAGCTGGAATGGTGGTTTTTGAGTATAATTCTTTTTACTTTTTCGATCTTATTTTTGGTCAAACTTGTTGACAGGCGACCAGAACGAGGCAAGTCTTGATGACTTCTCGACCCTCCTTGAAGGCTTTGTTCCACTCATATGCATGGGTTTTTGATAGTGCTGAATCACCATAAGCCTTCTGCAACATCTTCAATGCATCAGCACATGAAATTTCATTCGCAACACAACATTTAAGACAAATTTGTTGTTCAATATTTTCACTCCTTGTAAAAATCGGCATGTACTACTGACATCGACTGACTTAACCAGCTATTGTAAACACACTGGTTGACAGATTTCACTCTAACTTGGCATCATAATTAAGGACAGTTGCACTAACTTGGGACAAAAAATTTTCATACCTCCGACTAGCACGGGCAGTTTAAATCAAAAATTCCCAATACTTTCTTGACAAAATATATGAAAGTTACTAAGAAAATAAATGTCCTTTCCATCTTTTCATTTCATTGCTATGCCATTTTAACTGTTACTTTCTAACCAAAGTTTTCTCTAGATATATCTTTATCACAGATGAAATTTTTTGACATTTTTTTCCTTTTGGCTTTCTTCAAATCGCTCATAAGTACCAAATCATCATGTAAAATTGAAATTACTATACCAATCAACAAGTTTAAAGCCTCCACAATCTCACAACACCTGCACTTGACGATCTACCAACACAATATCATGCCCTTTTGTTATTATTTCTGATGTACAAATATCTTTTAACCTGCCAGACTGCTCAGCAAAATAATTAAACATCTTGTGAATCATTTTAATTGATAGAGCAGTCTGGATAATATTTATCAAACTTTTTTTTGTTTCTGTAATTGTTTTTCCATGCAGAAAATAATATTTAATGAAAATGCAAAAATCATTTTTTTCATTCTGTTGAAACTAATACAAATTATTTACTTTAGATGGCTGCCAAACATAAATTAATTGACAAATGTTCCTGAACATTCGAATGACGCCATCTGAAGGAATGTATTTTAACAAAATAATATTGATTTTATTCTGGTAGCACTATCTCTTGCATTTTTACCTAACTAATTGAACTAGTCTTGTAGAATAAAATTTATTCCGCTCATTATTAATAGTGATATGTAAGTGATTAAAGTTTCAGTATGTCCAAATTCGGTATTTTATAAAGTTTCTCTACACCATGATAAGAGCTGCAATATGTCATGTCATTGAATTAGAGAGATGTTGGATGTGTTCCTAGCGAATTGCATGCCAGGCTGTTTCTATGCATATCCACTGATCATTTATACTAGTTGCTGCAGAATTTTAATGGGGTAGTTGCCAAATGAACATATCCTAAATATGTGAAGTGGTTAAGGATAGAAGTAGTACATGTGTTCCAATGAAGAATTTCAATTTTTTTTGTGAATGCATAAAAGCTAGAAAATATGTGGTTCAAGTTACTGAAAGCATTTCAAAACAATCCTATAGAATTATTAAATAAATAAACGGAATCATTGAAAAACTGCTAAAGAAGATTAATTAATATTCACTTGATTATAATTTTTAGAAATTACTGTTGGAATTTTTTAAATATTTTTATGTTATCAAGCAATTTTTAAAACAGCCCCCTTGGAGGGAGCAACATTCAGACCACATCTGCTTGCAAATATAAAATTTCCGATAGAATTGGTAAAATCTCCAATTAATAACCCGCTGTTGGCTTAAATAGAGATAATGAAAATGAAGAAAAGTCTGTCTTGTTTATGTATGCCCAACTGTTTCTATTTTAAATATCAAACATTGGTGCCTAATTTGTTGTATTTCTACAAGGTAACATACAATATTAATATACATACACTCTTTACAAAATTTATCACATTACCTGGTTTTTTTTGCTAAAACAATTATTTAAAAATTTTATCTGAATAAATTACAATAAATTCTTTATTAAAGTAGTAAGTTCATTTACCTCTGAATTCCAAAAATGGCAATTTAAAATTATAACTTATGATATTTGGATAATACACATTCCTAACCATAATTCTAGACATTTGGAGCATGGTAAAACTTTTTGTCTATGTGTATGGTGAAATGTGAGCAACAATAAATTAAACGAAACTGTCTGATTTCACAATAGTAAAGGATGCAGGAGGCACATCTTCAAGGTCTCCCACAGCAACTCAGGTCTATTTTGTAAGCTGGTTTTCATGCTACTGTCAATCTTAATAATTCTGTGCTTATTTTTAAAATAGCTTATTTAATTCCTATTATTATAGAACTTTAGAAGTACCCTTGTATTTAGGATACTAGAGAAAAGATTCCTGAATGCAATGGACGAAAAAGAAAAAAGAACTGTCAGTAAGTAACAAATTTTTAAAATGTAGTTGTATCATCTAAAAATTTTAAATGACTAAATCACTGTCTATAAATAGTGAGCAAAGATGCACATATGGCAATGCCTTAACCGGATTTCTAACTGCTTGAAAACACTCAACAAGTAGTATGAAAACATGTGGCATGCTATCAAATCAGCATGAAAAGATGCATATATGGCACTAGCGTAGCAAATTTCCAACTATCTAAATAAACGTTTAACTTTTAGCATGAAAAGATGACTATGCACTTTGAGTATGTATTATGTATATTGAAATCAATATACATTACCAATATATTAGGTATACAACAATCCACTGCATCAAGAGCTATACAAATGTTTAGGACAACTGGTGGGTAAGATTGGTAAGCATAGCCATATCAAAAAAAAATTAGGTATACCTAGATAAATGATTATTTTATACAATTAGATGCTAGATACAGTAATGCATATCATTAACAGGAATATTGAACTTTTAAATTGAATTTTTCTACTACTTTTATTTGTTTATTGGTAAAATCTGCTGATTGAAAATAAAAGTATTATAATGAATTTGATAAACTAGATAAGTGAAATACATTTTTTCAATACATAGATGATTTGATTGCATTTATTAGTTAACATTTATTTGTAATAAAAACTAAATGATAAAATGGTTTTTGTGTGGAGTTCATAATGTATTGAATTTATTGAACATATTTTGTTAACATGCATTTCTTCCCATTACATTTTTTATTAATTATCTTTGAATACAAGAATAGCTGGCACAATGTCTCAGTTCATAATGAAAATTTTCCTTTGTTGGAACTTAAATGAACATCATTTGATTCTTTAAATATGGATAATATCAGACTTTTAACATCAGAAGGATCAAAGAATTATATTACGTTACCATTAAATTTATTTCAATAAATAAAACATTTCCCAGAAAAATGTTTCAAATATGTTAGAACGCATCAAGCAACTTTTATTTATATTTTAAATAAAATTCAATCAAAATTGAAAAAAGTTACAAGAATTGTTGTGATAAACTTATAAAAAGTAGCCAATAATTCAAGATTGCCATCCAAGATGGGACCAACAGCAATTTGTGAATAAACAGCACCGTGAAAAAGCAACTTGATAGGTTTTTTTAATTTTTGACTGTTTTAAAAGCTTTATCACTGCACCAACATGCATGGTGTTACTTATAAACATACATTTATTTAAACACAACTGCTACCAATAACCATCACAGCTACATTTTACACTAACCCTAAGTTCTACTAGTATTTTTAATTATCTAACTAAATTAATACATTTTGATACTGATCTAGTCTTCCACCAATCTAATAGATATATTTTTATAAGGTTCATTAAATATATTGATGAAAAGATGTTTCACAACATACTAAAATACAGAGCTACTTGGAATTCCAAATATTGTTAGTGGTCTTCACATAGACTGTAGAATTAACTGGCAAGTAAATATGGAAACTATTTAGAACAGCTTACCCCTTTGAGTCACCAAGTTTACTGAATATTGCATCAGTATAGAAATAAAGAATGTTATTTGGAACCAATACACTTTTTAAATGTTTATGAGAAATTGCAATTTGAGTTTTTGTCTATTTCTTTAGTACGATTGATGTACAACATATTTCATGTATAAGTATACTAGAACAAAGAACATAGAAGTCTTAAGGTTGTATGTCACTTGCAATTTTTTTTCTTTTTCACTTGGCTCATTATTAAAAATAAAATGCACAGTGAAACCTAAGTGTCTTGAACACTCATGTTTCTAATGGGGTAAGCTCCAAAAAATTAATATGCAATTTTTGTTTACAAAATATATGTGTTTGACATAAGGAGATGTTCAATTTTACAGGTTTCATTGTCTATATTTTGTTTTCTAATAGTCATAATTTAATCATGAATATTAATATTTATTTTTATAACATTAAGCTGAATCTGTTAAAAAATTTTGAACAGCGAGAGATAAGCTTTGGAGATGGATTTGCCTCCCTTTCTAGCACCCAAAATTTATTATTTTAAAAATACATGAATAGTTCAATTTGTTTCACAAAAGTGTCTGTTTTTTTTTTAGAGGAAAGCTGCAGGACAACAAAGAAATATTGTGAAAGGGTATGGGTCTGGACTGCGCATTGTTAAATTTTGACATATACACTCCCGTTCATGGAAGTTCGGACACTGGAGTAAATTTATAAAAATGTAAAATATAAACACAATGTCAAGGTTTAAACAATATTTATTACAACAATGTTAAATTTGTAAACGCAAAGAAGAAATACAA
>JAHWXV010368028.1:0-11708 GCA_024586415.1 Phrixothrix hirtus | reverse complement strand
TAATATGAACAATTCTAAGGCTTCTCACCAAAAGATTTTTAACCTAACTAAGTAGGTAAAAATATAAAAGTTTGCATTTCCAATCAGCGTGACACAGCACAAGCAGACCAATGGTTTCGCCGTAGTGGGGCTCATCAGTGCTGGGTGGCTGGACACGCTGATTGAAAGTGCAAGACTTCCTTTTAAACACATAAACTGTGTAGTTGTCAATGACAATGGCTTTTCACTTTAGGAAGAATTAATTATTAAAATTCGTGCCAATATTAGGAGGAATCTCCTTATTTATATTAAAACAACTCCTAAGAAAAACAATAGTGGCTCTGCCATTACTTTGTCATTGACAACTACACAGTTTATGTGTTTAAAAGGAAGTATTGCATTTTCAATCAGCGTGTCCAGCCACCCAGTACTGATGAGCCCCACTAGGGCGAAACCATTGGTCTGCTGATGCTGTGTCATGCTGGTTGGAAATGCAAACTTTTTTATTTTTATCTACTTAGTTAGGTTAAAAATCTTTTGGTGAGAAGCCTTAGAATTGTTCATATTACAGTTTGATGGCTTTTCACTTTGTGCCATTATTAGGAGGAATCTGCTTATTTATATATACATCATTTCCATTGAAAGATAAATTCTAAACTATTTCTAATAATTTAGCAAAATTTGATGGAATTAAAATAGGTCTATAATTAGTAATCTGTGTTATGTTCCCACACTTTGAAATTGGTCAGACTTTAGCAATTATCCACTACTCTGGAAAGTGTTTACATTTTAATGATAAATTAAACAACAATGATAAACTCGATGATCCAGAAAGCATTGCTGATGCTTTTAAAAATAATAAAGTGCCTTAATGTTGTTTTGTTTTATGGATGAGAATCTATACCAAAGCGCAGTTAGAACGGTGTCGTTCTAGATAACATAGAAAGTTATCCTGAAAACTAGAGTTGGCCATCGTATTGTGTGACAGTAAAAATGTGTCAACACTGTATCTATCTCAGACAAGGAAATAGTATTTACTCGTATCAACAAGGCAGTTGGGCTCATATCATAAGAACATTGAACGACATATTCAAATATATAGTCGAACTCTCGTTTATAAGCAAGTTATACTTTTACTAATCATGCCTAAAGTTGATGCATAAATATTAAATGGTTACAATTTATAAATCGAGTAACAAAATTTTAGTGGTAGTGGTAGTTAGAAGTTATTATATGTATATCTGATACCCTTGATTCAGCTCAATAAATTTATATTTATATTCTTATGTTTAATTTAATTATATATAATTTTGTATAATTTCTATTTGTCATACTTGAATTGTAGTTATCAAATCTGTATATATGTAGTTACAAATTAAATAGGGCATCAGTTAAGTTAGGTTAAATCATACTAAATAGCGATCAAATAATTTTGACAAGAAAATCGAGAAACTAGAAAGTCCTGTTAAAGCAGAAATGCTATTCGATATCGGATAAGTATTAAAACATTCAATTAAGTTTTTACAAAGGCGTAACAAAGATATCTTACTAAATAGTCGAATTTTGGCAAATTGATAATAAATATTAGACTTTTAGAAAAATGTTCCCAGAACGCAAGTAAAATTTTAAATCTATCTCGCAAGCTTTTCCAATTTAAATACAACCTTTTTTTTAAAATATGTAACAAATAGTTTATTATAAAAGATATTCCAGTTACAAAAAAGTTTAGGTTAGTGCAGAACTAGTATTAGCTGACACTACAGCTAATTTTTAATATTAAACTAACAACAAAGAAGCAACAAATTAATGATTGTGTAACATAATTAGTTAAATGGATAAGCAAAAATGTTTGGCATTAAATACTGAATTTATTTTCTGATATAAACGCTTGTGGAAGTCAAATCTATAATAAAAATCTTTAACTGTATACAAAACTCTTGTAATAACGAAATCTCCTTATTTGCCGATCTAATCGTGGTTGCATTAATTATTATTCAATTATTACCCGCTAAAGGTCGACATCACATGTCAATTTGTCTGCTTTTAATGCACAAACGACAGTGTACATTGTTAGCAAAGACATGGTAAAAAAATTAATTTCTATATCTTACCATCAGTAATGGTGAAGTACTATTGAGTTCCTACATCAAGGTCTATTGCAGAATTAGTTCTCCCACAATCGTGCACGTAAATGATAGAATAATCCAAAGAAACAGTTACATTCCCTACGTCACTAATATTTTTGTAAACAGAAATCATGTATATTGGGAAACCATGGTCGATAACGCTAAGTACAGTCATATTATATTAGTCATATCAATTCAGCAAATATTAACGGTCGCAAAAGTTTCAGCGCCATTTTAGAATTACCTCTTTTAGCTAATCTCTGCCACCATAAAGGCATGACATAAGATCGTTTTTTTACAGCTAATTTCAATCATTCTACTGCATCTGCCGGTATAAAATTGCGAACAGGAAAAGATATGCATCAAAGCACATTGCTGTATTAAATTATAATAAATTGCAAAAAAGGGATTAGAAAAATTTATTTAATATTAAATAAAAAGTTTTGAGTTTAGATTCAATCCAAACAATACTAAATGGATAGAACTAATGAACAAAATCATTTCCTGTACAACAGGTATCTAAATTAGTGCGAAAAAAGGCAATTGAGACGAAGCGATAACCGAGATTAGGTTTTATTGAAATAATGGTTGGAATAGAAAATGGATTTACTTTTCGAAAATATACAATCAATTTGAAAAATAATATTAGATGCAAAAGCAGTAAAGGGAAGCTTTGAACTTGTTGGATATGACATATGCATCAGTTTTGACGTTATATCTCTTTGAAACATATTAACAATACTTTTTCGAAGATATAACTAATTTATTTAATCATTGGCTAAAAAATTTATATTTCCAATGAAATTATGAATTCCGTGAACAGCTAGATGAAGTTATCATGGGATCTCATTTAAGTTCAGAAGTTTCTAATTTGTACATAGAAAAATTTTGAACTTATGGCCCTCAAAAAAGCTTTTTTGAAGCCCAAAAACTGGTTCCGCTATGCGGATGACACTTTATTTGGGGCTATAGGAAGATTTCTCTTCTTAGATTTTTAAACATATCAAATAGTATCCATCAAAATATTGAATTTAGTATGAAGTTGGAAACTAACGGAAGTTTACCTAGATGTTCTAGTTTCTAAAAATTCTAATCGTAACTTATGTTTTAGTGTATACTAAAAAATACTGAACACTAAGTCATACTAGCAGATAGTTAAATAAGCTTTCAAATCGGCATCCAAGTCATAGATTTGATATTATTAAAACTTTAGTTGCTAGAGCACAAGGAATTTGTGATTCTTCAAATTTGAAAATTGAACTGGATAACTTAAGAAACTGTTTACAAGAAATGAGTTATTTAGTGAATGAAAGTAATGTTATTTTTCAAAAATGAAGGTCTAATAATATTGAAGTTTTAACTACAGGTACTGCTTATTTACCTGGTAGAAACTTGAATCGTTATGACATTATAATTATCTTTAAATCTTTAAATCATTTCTAGTATTAGAGAAAAATTCTAAAGATTTTTCATGGTATTCAGAATTTGAGCTTTTCTTGTTCGTAAAGCGTATGTGGGTCAGACAAAACGCAGCTTCAATACCAGAAGGAAAAGGTATCAGTGATTATGCAGACTAAATCAACCCTTAAAATCTGCTCTAACTCACATGCTTTAGAAAATTAAATATAATAAAATGATAATATTAACAAGGTTTTCTGATTATTATCCTCGATCTCAACGAGAGGCAAAGGACGTGGTGTTCAATTACATAAATCGTGACACCCAGTATTTTAAATAAGTTTTTTAGTTGGCTGATATTTTCATTTTATTTATCTATTAATTATAACACATCATATTGATAAATAAAACACATAGTCATCGAAACGTCAACTGTCCAATTTAATAAAGTTACACAGTTTTAAACCAAAATTCTATTTATTATGAATTCTAGCTGTGAAAGTTTCCATAAATATAAACAAGAAATCATTCGCATCTATCTGCACTGCAAGGGTAGACAAACTTTCATTGTTTACAGTAATTGACTTAGAGTCTCCAGCTAGTTGAATGATTTCCGTTAGCGATAAGTCTTTTAACTAATTGTAAATTTGTACTCATTTTTGTTTTTATTTCGACTATTGATTATTTAAATATATGTATCAAATTACAGCTTCTTATTAATTGCTGGTCTTGTATCCAAGAATGTGAGTACCAACATTGGATCAAAGTTAAATGAATAAATAAATAACCTTTACGAGTAATATAAATAAAAGTAAACACATTTATATATTTGAACAGGTTCAACAGTACCCAAAGTTAAACAATTATTACTTTTAAAATATGTTTCTTCCTAGTTTTAATTAATTCACACCAAGCATTTTAAATTGTTTAAATAAATACCCAGGAAAGAAACAGTTGAAGAGAAATGAAAACGTTTTTATAATCAGCATGAAATAGTACACACGGTGCACGTATTAAGGCAGAGTAATTTAAAAACATGTCGTGCAGCAATAACCCGATCTGCTACATATTGCGTATTTCATTAACCAACTTAGCTATCACAAAATTCTAAAATCCACATAATGGCACATGTCTATACACAAAATTTAAACAAACAACTTGACATACGCTTATGATTCACCGCAGGCGGGGTTTTCTCAAATCTTAAATTAATTTTCTGCGCAGTGATGTAAGTGACAGTAGCATTTCTTAGACTAAACAGTTTTTAACTAAAACCTATTTCTTTAATAACTTTAAAAACAATTATTTAGGTGGAAATTACCTAATTTTCATTTTATCCCACTTCAAAAATTGGATTACAAAAAAGTTTTCTTATTCTAATTAAAGTAGTCTGCGTTTTAAAATATTTGCCATAGATTTATAAATTCTCTGTAGGTGGATACATAAGTGTTTTGCTAGGTATTAAATCACCATTCTTATCATCTAAGCATTTGCTTAATAGCTTTCACACAAGAGACTTGTAGTAATCGGTAAAATTATAATTTTTATACACTTAAATAGAAATATTAAGACTAGTAAATAGAACTTCTTTAAAATCATTAAATTGTTGATGATAGGCATTTAAATAAACTCAAAAACCTGTCACTATTTCTTTAAACAGATGACTATTTATTTTTTTATATAAAATAAAAGTGCTTTTAGGAAGCATATAATGTTTTTTAGATATACATTGATGTTAACCAAATTCTTTATTACCTGTTACTGATTTTTGTTATCAACAAGACCGAATCTGATCACGCAACTAACATTAAGTAGTAAAATTTATTATTTCCGAACCATGAACACAAAAATCGAAAACCATAACTATTAAATTTCGATATCTCATGAAATCTGAATCTACGGTTCCCATATCACACAATAAAGAGAAGCATCTTCATTTCTAAAGTGTTTTCTATAGACATTTAAAAGTATAGAACGTTTTACAAATTTATAATAACTAAAGTTATTATTTATTTATTGCTTTTAAGTTAATTGTTGCATAATTTTGATTGCTATTAGACAACGAGGAAAACATAAAATATAAATTGCACTATCTTAATTATTTCAATAAAACAGGTTGTTAATTAATTTATGTCGATGGTCGTTTTAGCTCTCATATTGTCCTACTTCCCAAGATGTCTTTATTCAGGTAAGCAGAAGATTTGTGAGTTAGAGCAGTCCGGACGCAACATATCTCTCGCCGTGCGACAATGGCTTTCTGAGGAATAATTTATGGGTTGCCCGTGCAGTTTTGTTAAATTATCACCGGTAATTTTCTGGCTCATTGCGAAACAATGATATACTTTACCGGTATCTGACGTTTGACATAGGATAGAACTTGGCTAGAGTTGTAATCTTTAGATAAGTTAAAGAAGATATTATGAGAAAACAACTCGGGATAGTTCACAAACTTGACATTCACATTCTTAATATAGCTTTGTGAATGAATTTCTTTTCAACCCAGGTCAAATGCCATTAACGTGAATTTTATAGGTCTTGGTCGGCTGCCCATTTTTTACGTATCCTTGTACAACTTTTAAATGTTGGTAAATTATTAAAGCATTTATTAGAATGAATGGACGAATGAATGAATGAATGCATTAATTAATTAGTTAAAAAGTTTGCAAATATGCTAATTAATAGCATGCCCAAGATGTAATATAAAAAGAAGAACGAAAAGAATTAAGTTACAGGTAACTGCAGTAGAGAATATATTTCAACACGGTCATTTTTAAATCTTTTAAGTTCTTAATTGATTTTTCAACCAATTTTCATAATGTATATCCAAATTACAGTAGACGTTGTAAGAATTTTATTTAATTAGCATTTCCATTGTTACACATTTAATGATTAAGATTGAATGGAAAAATCTTATATTGTAATGTAAGTAGCTAGAATATATTTAAAATAATAATTGTGCTTTTCTCTAGATAGTATACAATTTTTTGAAAATATTGGACCTGGCGGCTTCTAATCCGTTCATTATGAACAATTTTAACACTGTAATTAATAAGAATACGCCACTAATACAAACTACTTAGGAAATCTTGTCAAACTAATTGATAACAAATTTTGCAGCAGTAGCAGCATAGTGTTAAATTTACAAAACACAATACATAGACATATTTCTAGACATTTAATTTTTATAATTCCATTTTTCAGACAAAATGGTAAAGGTAAAACCTAAATCGATAATCGATTAAAAACCTCATACCTTATCACCAATCTAGGTTTAGACATCAACACACAGCATTCATAAAGTATAAATAACTGTATCTGCTACTCGAAAGGGTTTCTTGACCAAAATCATGCATTTTGTAAAGTTTGACATTCATACCTAAATTAGAAATATTTGTGCTGCTAATATCTACAAGTTGTGGCCAGACTTTTATTTCTACGATACCTCCGATACTATCGATAGAGTTAAAGTGAAAGTGAATATTCAAATTTGTAGGTTGCAAACAATATAGTGATTGATTTGGCAATATGGCAGTTGACTTTGTCCTGCTGAAAGATTTGTTCATCATTTATCTGCAAGTATTTAATTGATTGAATAAGCGATTGTTCTAGAATGTTTTTATCTTTGACTGAGTTAATGATACCATCTATGAAATGTAGTTTTCTAACACCTTTACTTGACTTGCTGCCCCAAATATCACAGGAAATTTTAGATTTATCCTTAAATACTCTGTACGAAAAGCCTCGAATTCGTTTTAAATTCCGCTTTTTTGGTATCTGCAAGAAAAAGATTAAATTTACTTTTACCACTAACTATGACCTTGTTACATTATTGTATTGCCAGTACATATGTTCAAGAACTCATTATAATCCCCATACTTTCTAAGTTACCACAAGCAATGCTTTTGCCTTTATCTAAAACTGTAGTACATAATTCATGCATATTAGTTTAAGCCAAAATGATAGAAACAGTAGACAGTTTTTATAATCAGCCGTTGATAAGCCTTTATATGAATTTTCTATGCAATTTTTCTTTACAATGTTCTTCAAAATATCTTAACCTCGTCGATGAGTTTTGCAATTAATAGAGACATAAGTTCCTTTTTGGTAATGGTAACTAGAGGGAATCCAATTCTTTTTTCAAATGAAGTTTTGATCTAATTATAATAATAGGAAGGTTACAACGGTTTAAAGTTCTTATAAACTATTGAGGTCTCGTATAATATTTTAATATCAAAATACGCTACTAATTTAATTTTTGAAAACAAATTTGAAATTCAGGTAAAATTTTAGTAAAATGTTTATAAAATTGAAATTGTATTGAAATTGTATTGTTATGTAAATTGTTCTTCAAACTACACAGTTATTGACTTTCGTATTGAAAACCGCTGATTTATTTAATCTAATCAAGTACACCAAATGTCACTTAAACGTCAGAAATTAAGTATTAGGTTATTAATTTGTTAAGTCATAAATTCATCTGAAATTGTGATTTACAGTAAGGAAGAATGCGTAGACATGATTATGACGTATGGAGCTACTGAAGAAAACGCTAACCACGCAAGACGTATGTATTTTGAACGATTTTCAAATCGACAAACTCCTTCCAAACATGCATTTCTCGGGATAATTCAACGTGTAAGAGAAGCTGGGAATTTACAACCCAAAACAAGGTCGTGGTGGTGGTAGGCCACATCAAATCGAGGAGGATGTAGAAGAAATAATTTTGGATATGGTAGATAATGATCCAACCACAAATGCACGACAAATTGCCCAAAAAGTCGAAATTTCCCAATCCTTTGCTTGGAATACATTGCGCAAAAATGGTTTATACCCCTGCTATTTTCAAAGAGTGCAGGGATTGGTTCTAGGTGACTATCCGCTACGGCAGCAGTTTTGCGAGTGGTTATTAGATAGACGTAATAGAGAAAGTGAATTTCCAACGTACGTATTGGTAACTGATGAATGTTGTTTCACACGAGATGGTGTTCTCAACTTTCACAATTACCACACATGAGCAGAAGAAAATCCACACACGAACCGCCAAAATAAATTTCAGTATCGTTTTAGTTTAAATCTATGGGCTGGAGTTGTAAAAACATCTTAATAAGAGCTTCTGAATTGCCAGCACGCCTTAACGGCGCTTCTTACTTACATTTTTTGCAAGAAACTCTACCAGAACTTCTCGAAGACATCTTTTTAGCTGTACGTCGTAAGGTGTGGTTTATGCATGATGAATCTCCTGCACATCTTAGTTGTGGTGTACGAGATCATCTCGATACCGCTTTTCCGCAGAGGTGGATTGGTCGGGGGCTTTATCTCATGGCCTCCACGTAGTCCAGATCTTAACCCAATTGACTTTTTCTTATGGGGTTACATGAATGAAGTGGTATATGCCACCATAGTTGATGCCATTGACGAGTTATGTTGTGGTATCAATACCATTGCTGAGAATTTACACTAAAGGTTCCACGGTTATCACAAAACAGGATTCGTCATGCGCAATTGTGCATTGAAATGCAGGGTCAGCATTTCGAAAACTTTTGTAGGTTTCGCAAATTTCGTTAAATAAATTTTCTTTTGCTTTGTCATGTACATAATTAACTTATCTGATTGTATGCAAAGTTTTTGTACTTCTATGTAAAGGTCGATACAATAAAAGCACAGCGGCACTCAATAAGTGGCCGTTAATTTATCATTAGAATTAGATCAAAACTTAATTTGAAAAAAAAATTTATTTTGATCCCCTCTAGTTACTATTTCCGTTTTTGGTAAGGATGCTAGAATTCATTTTGTATATTTGAAAAAGTTGCTTGCTTTCGGATTAATGGCAAATTAAAGTAAACATAACTTTCATAATGAAACAATCAAGGATATTCTGCGCCTTTATTGTTTTTTAAGGAAAGGTTTGTTTAAATAATTGAGATTTTCTTAACGTTTCGGCTCAAAGGTCATTATCAGAAGAGACTACCAAAAGAAAAGTATGGCATACAATCTTAATTTTAGATTATATACTATTATTTCATTTTGCCTTGTATTAATTCTTTAAAAAACTTTCTCTTCTGATGATGACCGTTGTCGAAACCTTAACAAAAATTCAACTATTTAAACAAAACTTTCCTTAAAAACAATAAAGGTATAGCATATCCTTGATTGTTTTATTGCGAAGGTTATACCTACTTCCAATTTTCCATTAATCCTGAAGCACTCAACTTCTGCAGATAACTTTTACATACGCATACACCCTCTGGGCAAATTTTAATAATTCTGGACTCCTTAAGTTAAAAAATGACAAACTCACTATAACGGCCTAACAGACGTTTTCATAATTTATAATTTTTGCTATGAAGATGAACTCAATTTATAAGGGTAGGATAAATTATATTAAAATAATATACAACTAAAAGTACCTTTGATTTCAAAAACACTAAATATATGAGGGCTATTGATGAATCAACTTGCAATTGAAAATTTAAAATAAATGATTTTTGATAGTTACATGGAGCTTACGCAGTAGCCACAAGGAAACTCTAGAGTTCGCTCTACTTTAGTCCACGCTTATTTCAGTTCGGTAGTGCGTGAGTAATAACCGATTGAAGTTGTTGCTAGTATCGATTCTGTCGAAAGCCGTAAAGTGCGTTCCGTCATTTACTTCCTACAAGCAGAGCGAGCCAGCTGAAATTCATCGTTAACTGTGTCGTGTGTTAAGAAGTGAGGGTGTTGTGAGAGAATTTTATAGAAAATTCCGTGCATGATGAGGAGTTCAAGGGAGACAGTCAATTGTAACAGATGACCTCGTGCAACATTTTTCTTGTTTATTTCATAACAATCAGAATTTATATACATATTCTATAAATTAATCTGATGACTTAAGAGATATTCGTCCTCTGATACGTGATGGGACTTCGTTCACTTATTTAAAATCAGCTGGTTGGCGTCTTTCAAATCTTTTTCCATTCAATTGTTGTACTAATGCGTACGACGCAAAAGCCTTTGGATACCGCTGGCACTACTTAATTTCAGGGTAGTACAAACAGAGTGATCAGCAGTCCGAGAAACTTCTTAAACTGTTCTGAAACGAATTCCACGTAGGGATTAGGCAGATATCACAAGGGCTTAAATTTAGAGAGTGGGCGGTGATAGAGTACTTCCCAGCTCCAGTCAGTGAACAAAACTAAGGCTACTCTTGCTATATGTTCTCTTGTATGTAGAGAATTATGCGTGCGTAGATAGTTTTGTAGAAACGAACAGTAGTTCTCCGCATTAACGGTCTACCTTGGGAGAAAAACGTATACTTTACATAACCATAAGTAATTACCATAGCTTTGGCATGGATGGCAGTTTGCCGAACTGCTCTATCTTTGGCTCTTAGCATCTGACCCAGGTCTGATAAATTGTAATTATGCGCTATAATAAGAACTTTCCTTCATAATCATAGCGCTCCAAGTGAGTATGAGCAACGTCATATGGTAGCCATTTCTTATTTCATTAAGTCACGTAGAACTCATCTTGAGTCAATTTTTCACATTCCTAAATGACCCTTAAAAATGTGAAACCGTTGACTTCACTTACTGGTGAAGACCAGACCGAGGCATGTCTGACATATTTTCGTGTCCTTCTATGAAGGTACTTCGCAAGTTTCTACTGTTCAGTAAGGTAATGCAGCTACACTCCAAGCTTCTTGCAGTCCTTCGTGGCACTAACTTGCACTGAGACCTCTAGCATACTCAGTCTTGATCGAACTCCTCTATTTTTGCTTCGAAAACGTTTCCGACTTGCGTAGCACTCGTTCAAAACTGTTTTGTTCCGCGTATCATAGCGCGGGTTAAGCGGGAAGAGCGCGTTCATGTTCTGGGAGTAAGGGTACGCATTTAAGCCATCTACGGTATAAAGAGCAATGCCTGGGTCCATTTTACAGCGAAGTAATAATACTGTCGTCATCACTAAAAATCAACCAATGCATATTGGTAACACGTTTGTATAATCAAGTACAATTTAAACGTCAAGAAGTTAAATTCATTTTTAAGGTACATACATAAATCAACCATGACTTTGTTTATCCTAGGATTTACCATGTAGTTATCTTGCACCCACATGAAAGCTTGATGTTTTAAGTTATATTTAGTTTAAGAGAAATTTATATAAATGTGTATGTATATATATATAAATATATATATATATATATATATATATATATATATATATATA
>JAHWXV010368023.1:0-15472 GCA_024586415.1 Phrixothrix hirtus | reverse complement strand
ATTATTCATAATTAAAACAATTTTTTGGTAAAACTGTGTATCTTTAATAAAAATTAAACGTTTCGAAAGCTATTTGCCTTCTTTTTCAATAAAATTGACATGATTGCTCAGGTATTTTTAAATTTACGTGGACTTTTAATTAACTGGTCAAATTGGCCATAGCAGTATGTTATATACAGGGTGGAGCATTAGTGCGTCGGCCTTCCATAGCTCCGGTGCTATTATAGGTAGAGATTTTAAATTTTCACGAAGTGTTTAGGAGGTAAATGGGCACTTTCTAAAATTATTTTTAATCATACAGGATGTTCTAGTAAAAGGTGACACAGTGTAGTTCAATTTTTTTAAACGGAATACCCTATATATTTTTACTTTTTGATATGACTTTTAATGATCGTTATTCATATCATAAATCTTAGTGCTATACAGTTAGTGGTTTTAAAGATATACATTTGTTTGTAAAATAAACTACAAGTGTTGTCCTCTCGTTAAAAAATCACCACATACACAAATATAAAGTTTAACAAATTTTACTGCAGGTAGCTATTTCAGAAGGTTTGATGATATTTTTGTTCAAATTTCGTGGCCTTATTGCATATAGGGTATCCAGAATTAATTTTTAAAGATACACAACTTCAGACACAGTTTTCTCAATTTTTTCATATAAAACACCCTATATATTGTTTCAGGATCTGATTCAAAACTAAATTCTGTAATAGCATTTTAATAACTTGTTTCTTGTCATATGTTGTTCTTATTTTTAAGAAAATACAACTTTTCTAAAAGTAATTCAATTTAACTTTGCAACAATTTATTGAATAAATCCTAAATAGTCGTCTCCTTTATTATGCATAATTTTCATTATCACCGCCTTTCTATTTTGGTATACTTCAAGTTGAAAACCCACAAAATAACCACAAAGGAAGGCGTATTAAGACGAAGCAGCTACCCGTTTTTTCTCCGGTTATGACGAACGAACTGTATATTTGCTCCATATATATTTCATAATTTTAAATTTATAAAATTTGACGATTTTAATACATAAGTACAACGTCTAACATAGCCATCTTGGTTGGTCAATTTGGAATAACTTTATGTAATCAAGGCGCTTCCTGTGCATTTAATTTATTTGCTTGCTGTGTATACATAATGTATATTACTGCATATTTCATAATGTTAAATTTGTAAAATTTCATGTATTTAATATATAAGCACAACATGCCGTCGCCGTCATGGATGGTCAATTTAGATACAACTTTACGTGTTTAGGCAACGCCAAATTGAATAGGAAGCCAGAGCGCACGTTTGAATATTCAACGTGACATCACGTACCGCAGTCATCCAATCCATCCAATAGATTTGTCATAAGTGAAGTGAAATTACTTAAGAAATTATTTAAAGTGTAGTAGAAAATAAATTTAAATTGATGCCTACCTAACTAAATGCAAGTACATACAATAGATAATTATGATTACCTACAACAAATACAAGTTACTGCCATACATTTTATCCTGGAATCAGTGACCTTCATAAGAAATATTTAGAAATATCTAAATTGTTTTTAAATTATTAAATTATAATTCTTCTTAAGACACATATTCAAAAATAAAGAATTTACTTTACATTAGCTGTTATTTAGTTTCTAGAAACGAATTTAATCTATCCGGATACCTTTATAACCTAAGAATTGAGTTTTTTCGATATTCTATAACATTTAGTAATTAGCCTAACCGAGTTATGGCGGTCGAAGATTGGCAAAGAACGTTGGTCCAGAAGCTATAGAACCGGCGGGGGATCAACGGCCGACTGATGACATATAATGTGGTAAAATGTTAGGATATATGGTAAGCAGATTGATGGCGTTATACGTTAGACCGATTGATAGAAAAGATCGATAGTATAACCTTTACACAAAAACGTTGTTAATATTGATTAATTACGATAATAATTTAAAGCTAAATGAAAATGTGTAAAAGGTTATCTTTGTTCAATAAATAGAAGTCACTTGGAAGGCTCTCCGGAAGCTCAAATTTCTCAGGAGGATTAAGTGCGAAGACATAAGATCTGGCAGAAAATTACGATGTGTGGGCGTATTAGATCTTCAATAATTATTTATAAGTAATTAACAGACTAAAATGCTTGCAAGAACTCAATAAACAGTTGCTTTTAAGGCGTTTCATGCTAAGCTAATTGTAGTTGTATCAACAATAATAACATCAAGTAACAAATAACAATTTAATAATCACAGCAGCAAAATACAGGAGTTGATAATAAATAGAAAGTCAAGTATGATTAGATTGAATTTTAAATACAGTATTTGACGTTAAATTGAATTTAAAACAACAGTATATGTAATTACATTAAATGTAACCCAGCAGCAATCACCAAGGCTTCAGATGTGATGTCCTTGATAGGTAGAGTAATTAAATCTTGTCCACCAAATGGGATGTAGCTGACGATTGTAGGTACAACAAGCTTCGAAGTCGACTGTAAGATAAATAGAGCAGTATTCGGTAACAACTAAGATGAGCAAAGCTCTAATTGTGGTTTCCCTGGTCTAATCACTCTGTTAAAAGGCAAGTTAAACGGTGTTGCACGTGAAGCCTACAAAGACGTACTGAATGTGAAATGATGATTTTACATAAATAGCAATTGTACAAGATAAGAATATAGCATTAAGTACGAACAGCAAATAATATTAGTAAGAATTTTTAAAATTTCTAGACTGAAATTTAAATTTTATTTAAAAAAATAGTAATCCAATTTAGAAATTTTCCTCCCACAATTTAGAATCCAAAGAAATATCCCTAATACGTTTGCTGTGCAGACATTAAACTAGTAGAGTTGATAGTTACGAAATATAAAGAATAATTTGTGACCAAGTTTAGTGTTCAAAAGATCGTAGGTAACTTTCATAAACGAAGTAATTTTAATCGTGTCTTGCTAATTTAGCCACCAAATATTTAAGACTGTTTTCTCAATATAAATCATAAAATATAATTCAACAACAAACAACGAGTAGGTGCAGAGTAGTTATACGAGCAAGCACAATATCAGGCCTACACGACCTGGTCGATAACAACAACATTAAAACAGATGTTAAATAAAAATCTGAACTTACCTAAACGCGGCAAAAATTCGTTAGTAAATATTTAATAGATAATACCAGCCTCTGATTTTACGAGCTTCAATGCCTGACCTTTTCCAGTACCCTCCTACAATTAGGAACCTCATACTGACATCTGAAACAAGAGTAATTTAAATTTTGTTCAAAAAAAATCCAAAAGAACATCACAGATGTCAGCCTTAAACCGAATTGTTACGGACTCCCCTTTTTACAATATTTTCATTATTTGAATAACAACCCACACAGCACAGAGAAAATTTATGCTATATATAAATATTACATATTTCTTGCATACATAAAATTGGCTACAATATGCCTATAATATACGTACATGGGGCAGTATAATTTTTATGTACGGTTTATGGTGTACGAAGAATATTCTATATAAGTATAATCTTGATTTATGCAGATATATATTTCTTTCACTGTTTTATAAATTACATATCTTACAATTTATTTTATATGATAGTTAAGATAAATAGTATGCATCCTTGTTCTATAAGCAATTGGATTGGGATGCTATTCATGGATTGATGCAACTAAATTGTTATTAAATGAAATTTATGGTTGATGCGCGCGTACATAAATATCAAGACATGGTAACCGGGAACTTGCTACATAGACCGCAGAAAACTTGTTGCATAGTAGCCATCTTGGAGCGTCGATGTTACAATCGTATTTCGTTCATTTTGAACTGAATTTACCAATTTTATTACAAAATTATTAATTATGTAAGAGTACAGTAATTAGATAAGTGTTTAATGTTTTAAGAAGTTGGATAATATGTAATCGTAAAATATCAAGAAAACTATTACCCTAGTGAGTAATGTTAATTTAAATTTGTTACACTTACCTGTGTTCTTCTTTTAGTTTCCATGTTTTATTATTTCCATATTTTTTCTTTTTTCGTATTTAATTTTGCTTTACTGGACTATTGAAGTCCAGATTTTTAAAATATACACATATTTACCTAGTTATAATAAATTATAGTTTATTAAAACATTATTTAACGAATTACCTAGTATAATTTATTAGCGGAAATACACGTTTTCGGGTCCCCTGACTCCGAAAATCATGTTTTTAAAAATCGATCTGTCTGTGTGTGCGTGTGTGTGAACAGAATATCTCGAAAACGAAAAGTCTTAGATAAACAAAAATTTTATATTTGCCTCGCACGCAACTGCAACAATTTCATTAAAATTCAATAACCGGAAGTGCTACTTTACTTTTGTCATTTTTGGATTTTTGCGATTTTCTCGAAATCGGCTCTAACGATTTTTTTTATATTTCTTAAACATTTAATGCCCTTTCTTATAATTAAGACAATTTCTCAGAAAAATGTCCATAAAACGAGTAACCAGTAAGACTACTGTCTTACCATTAACTATGAATAAAATAACTACGAAACTAAAAGTCCTAAATAAATGAAAATTTGTATATGACATCCCAACTACCTTTGTATGCTAAATCAAGAATTTTGTTAGAATTCAATAACCGGAAGTACAACTTTATTTCTGTTATTTTTAGATATTTTCGGTTTTTCAGGATTTTCTCGAAATCGGCTTTAACGATTTTTTTAAAACTTATTGCATTTCTTACCCAATTAATGACCTTTCATATAATTTCGGCCGTTTCTCAGAAAATTTTCCGTAAATTGAGTATCCGGAAGTACCTTCCCCGTTAACTTAAAATTAAATAACTATGAAACTAAAAGTTCTAGCTAAATGAAAATTTATATTTGTTGCCGTAACTACATTGGTATGTCAAATCAAGAATTTCGTTAAAATCGAATAACCGGAAGTTCTGTCATTTTAAGATATTTTACGAATTTTTGTTTTTCGCGATTTTCTTGAAATCGGCTCTAACGATGTTTTTAAAACGTGGTAAATTTCCTAGCTACTTCATTCCGCTTTATATGAATCAAATTGTATCTCTAATAAATTTTCGAAATTCGAGTAACCGGAAGTACTTAGTGAGACGTTAAGAATTTGTGTAAAATCGAATGACCGAAAGTGCCACTTTATTCTTGCGATTTTTAAGTTTTTTTGCGATTTTTCTCGAAAATAGTTATAACTTTTATTTTTAAATGTGCTACGGTTAATATGTATTTAATGCCCCTTTACGTGAACTTAACTGTTTTTCTGAAAAAATGCGTTGAAGCGAGTTATCAGAGGAAATTTCCGAAGTTAAGCAACCTTTGGCTTGTCTAGTAACTTGGATGGGTGACCATTACAATTATCGTTACCAAAATAAACGTAGACAATAATCTAATCATTTGTGGACACTATTGGCATATCTATGTGCGTAAGAGAAACTCGTGTGTTATCTCACCAAATTTTTTATAATACATAAGTAGATTATTTAATTTTTAAAAATAGTTGAATTTATATTTATGAAATTTGAATTTACTTCTTTATTTCAACTCTGTGATCCCACTTCGCTACCCTTTAGGAGCGTAATATAAATACCCTCCAAAAAATGGCGACCGGTACACGTAGCGGTCTCTCGGGAGCGATCAATTGGAATTTAGTGAGCGCTCCTGGAGCGATCACGTCCGGTGAATGCAAGAAATGGTTGCAATCAATTTACTTTGAAAAAGTATATTTAGCCGCTGCTAGAGCAACGTAACGTAAAGTTTGAAATACATTATCCGATTTTCAAATGTTGGACCGCTATCATTCCAATTATTTGCCGCTGTTTACGACTATATGCCATTCGTCAGCCGACGTTTGAATGTATTCGCCCACTTGTAGAAGTTTATTAAATATCGCTGTATACCTTTATTATGTAAAGTCTAAAGATATCGGTGTTTTGTTCTTCCAATACTAAGGAAGATCTACAGAAATGGCTTCAAGTTATGCAGAGAAAAAGGTGAATAATCGAATAATTTACTAACGAAAAAATTGCCACTGAACAATATAGCCTTTATTTTGTCACATTCAAATGTATGCTATTACTCTTAAGGTTATGTATTATTATTAATTATAATGTAAATAAGATAATAAAATAGGTATATGTACACTATTGTACTTTAAAAAATGTTGGCACTTCTAAGGTGTTATAAAAAGTTTAATGCTAAAAGCAAATGTATATAAATATTTTTTGGTATATTTTGAATTAGAAATTCATATTTTATTAAATTATCTAATTAAATGCTTGTTTCACACGTTTTATCTAATAAATTGTGAATTAGGTACCTATAAAAAACTTAATTAACAACATAAACAAAAGAAATTAACAAATAATGAAGTAGTTCTTAAAATTATCCAACCTTTATTGTGTAGCATTATTATGGTTTACCGAAGACCGCGATAGATGACATCACAAAAGCACGCCCTAACTTTCTATTCGAGTCGTTCTTGATTTAGGGCGCTTCCTTAGTATTCTTTAATCATTGCTGTATATGAAGAAAATGTACCATTTTAAAATGATGTATATATAATATAATGTATGCAATATATTAATAAAAATAGTTTCAAGATAATTGGTAAAACAAAACTTGAATACCAGTATCGAGCATCTTTCCTTGTCTAACATTGAAACCGCGTTTGTGAACACAACTGCGCCGCCATTTGCTGTTTAGAAATTTCAATATTATTGCTAGTTTGTTTACAAAATGAACGTGTTTTTATATGTTCCAATTATTATAGTCTGCTAACGTGTGGACCGAATTCGTACTTTATTTAAATATAACACTTTAATGATTGTTTAAGCTAGAATCTATCCAGTAACCAACCAGAATCTGCTCAAAAATAAAATCATTAAGGAAATATTTAGTAAATGACATAAATGAGCATGATAGTATATATAAATAAGTACATTATTTAAAATCGACATAATTAATTTTATAAAAAAAAATAATTTAATCATAAATGAACCTGCACATTCTAAACAATCCACCATCAATTTGAATAGTTTTTTAAATTGTTGTGCATTACACTTAATTATTCTCTGTATATAAAAAATGTAAATATATTTAATACTTACTTTATTATTGTTAATTTGTAAGTGTAAAACCTAATTACAACTATTTTCTCTTTTAAAACTAACAACTTTACGTATAATTGCAGTAATAAATTAGTTTAATTTGTTCTTTTTTGTACTTATGTAATTTCTCCACATTGCTATTAAAAAATTTAAATATATTGAATCAATGGTAATTTAGGAATGCTTAATCTATCAACATTATAAAAATCAAAACAATTAAAAACTTGGCATCAAGAAAAAGATCAAATACTAACAATTAATATATTTCCTTACATTAAAATGAAGTTTTAAGTAAGAAGTAAGCAATTGAATACCCACTTCGGTATTTAACGAATCTATATTATTTACAATTGGAAATCATAATTACAGCGCATGAAAAAAAATTATTATATTAAAAACATCTATATTAATCTATAAGTACACATATTTATTCACACAGGTTCTTTATAAACAAGTTTAAACCAATAACCGCATTCGCATCTGCGAGGTTGTCCTTTGTACAGCCACATCCAATTTATGTAATTTGCATCTTCTTCACAAATACAGCCCATAATCCGGGCATCAAATGCAGATGGAATTTCATTTGGTTTATCTTTAGTTCCAGGACCTCGTTTCATTATGGCCATATCAAATGGATCATCGTTTCCTGCTATCTGTGCTTCCAATTCTTTTCTTTCTAAACCAGTTGCATGTTCCAAAGGGTCCCCCATAGTGACTGCAAAACCCAAATGCAATAAGTTCACAAGGTCATTCACCCAAGTATATAGCCAGCACCAAAATTCAGTCTATGCTGCAGCAAGTTAAAATGCAAAAGAGATAATGCACATTGTTTTGTATAAATATATTAAAGAATACATCTTACTAACAAGATAACAATTACGTAATCGTGAAAAGACAATTAACGAAAGAATTTCTGTTAAATGCATAATTTTCTGTACTAGAATTTTAAAATTTACCTTTTGTTGAACAGCATCTTAAATTTGGATATAAAATACTTCTACGAATAGTAGAAAGTGCCATTCTCCCACAAAGCGCAGCCATTTTTACAGATTCTAAAAATACAGCAAGACGGTTTATATTTAACAAGAGTAACCGGCAGAGGTCCATCCAATGAAGCCAATAGAGAAAATATATACAGTGGCGTAGGAATATAAAATAATTAAAAATAAATTGTGATACGAAAATTATTTCTCATCAACAATTAAAAGAATAAGTAACTGTATTAATTATTATTAATTAACGGCGGGGTATATTGCAAAGTTGTCCATTAAAACAGTATCCAAAGTAAAAAAACAGTAATTAAACTGTTTATAAAAATTCTGTAATGGCTAAAATAAAAAGGCTTAATCTAATTTCTTAATTGGTTATTACACACCTTCTGGACTGTTTTTGAGTAGTGCGAATAATGTCTGCAGATATTACTACAAGTGTTCATCTCATTCATTATAATAAGTAATTTTTAACATCGATTTAATAGTAAATTTATCTACATGTTTCGCCAATCGGAGAACTGACATCAAACAGTTTTTATACATTATTTACTAAAGCGAGTGAAAAATTATTATTTATAACGTTAAGGTCATTGGAAGTGAAGAATACCAATCACAAGTAGGTCCATAAATTATTACCATAAAATATCTTTAATTTAACTCTGTATGAACATTGTGTTCTGCTAAAGATACTAATCCACTGTAATATCAAAAATGGAATTGGTTATCAAGTAACTGCGTCACTAAAGTACAAAGCACTACAAGGTGCTGACGTTATAATTGATTGTATTGTTCTTAATTTATAAATCAATCCTGCAAAGACATTCAATACTCTTGCTACATAAGAAGTTGTCCATGGTATTCTATTATTCTCGACGTATGCCTGTGTCATTTTGGTAAACGATGCCTAACAATTGGGTTTACGATAGATAATGTTAACGACAAGATTCTAGTTTTTACTTTATTTGACAAATTGGTGAAATTATTTTAATTAATTATTTGATTAGCTAATATAATGGTGCAACCAGAATTTTGAATTTGTCATATACATCAAACAGAAAAAGCTTTAAATATGTTATTACTGTATACACAAACATTTTATTTCGCCATCAAAAATCTACGTTTGGCTTTTGCTTAGCAGTAGACTAGTCAATTGGGGAATTAATAGTTCTTTTTTATGAGCACAGGGGGAGAATTTAACCCCTTAAGTTCCCCTAACTACCATCTTTGCAATTTTAAGATTAATTTGAATATAAAATATAAAACGTTTTAAAATTACTACTTTGTTCCAATTTTGAAATGTGCATTTCCATAAATCGGGTATATTATAAAAAACATTCTAGGGCGTCGTGGAATTATATCAATTACACAGTTGTAAGTAGCATTGAAAGGAAGAAAACTTTCCCCCGCGATATAGTTAATTGGTTTCAGTTTTTTTCTTAAAAGCAAAAGTTAGTTTCGTGCCTTATAAAATAAGAGATTATTTTTAAAATATCTTTGAAGTTAAGGGAGCTGAAATAATTATTTTAGTATGATGTAGGTAACACTTGCTTCGTTTTAAAATAAAAGTGTTACGAAATTAATTGCTTCTTACTTCTTATGAAACTTAAGAGTTGTCACATATTCTAATTAGGAAATATTGAAGACTTCGCCATTTGTCAAACCCCAAGAAGACTTCTTCTAAATGTTAAAAGTCGCTATGAATTCAGGTCCCGCAAAGGTGTATCGCTAGTTCTGCAACAATGTAATCCGTTGAATTAATATGTTTATAACATCGTTAGAAAATTGAAATTCTTTGATTTCACATTAAATGTGACTCTTATAAATCCTGTTGAACAATTTGTCATACTACATTTCTTTTTGATAAGATCCTTACGTCGTTGGCGTATCAAAATGCGAACATCATCGCACTTATATAGTTGGTGCTTGGTAAATTTGTTCTTTCTTTATCCCATATAAAATTGCTACACCTATATTGCTTAGATTTAGTATGTAAGGAACATTCGGTGAGTACAGTAAAATTCTGTTAAAACGAATTTGAAAATTACAAGCATTTTGTTCGTTATAAATCATCTTTCACTGTAACAAAACCGTTGAAGATGCACGTTAACGCACTTATACGAGCTACAAATTCAAACCGAGTATAAATTTGTGCAGAATCGCGTAGAAATAATTTCTCCTCGGCGCGCTAGGCGTTGCAAAAATGAGCGGAGAAGTAAGTGAACTAATGAAAGTGATCGGCGGCGAACAAAATTTATTAAAAGTTCAGCAAAATGTCTGTAAATATCCGCTAACTCATGCAGTGCAAAGCGTTCTGGTGTAAAATTCTTGGCAGAAGATTCTACTTTTACAATTCCTATTGCTTCTTTTCGCCGTGAAGCACTGCAGAGATAAACGGATGTACATTCGAGTACATGAAATAAATCCCATGCAACATTTTTCTCCATGCTTTGCGGTGTCGCGCCGCGATTGAGTAAGCGACAAGTTTTTTGGAAGTTTTACTGAATTTTTGACAATTTTGGTGATCTTTTAACACCTTGGGCAGATCTCAGAGTGGTAAAGCATACGTGCCTCATTTAAGAATAACTTTATGTAAGCATTTAAAAATTACGATGCGTCGCATCATATTTCACAAATGAGCGATAAGCTTTACTTAGCTGACGGATTTCTTGACACACGTTTTAAAACTCCCTTATCAGTATCTACATACGTTTATCTAATACAAGTAAATAAGTCTATTTACCTTTTTTGTTGATTAATTCTCAAAATTAGTTAGTCTTCTCAAATTAAATTCGTTATAAAGATTGTAAAATTTAATTTACAATAATTAAAGTGTTTGTTAAAAGCAATCGTAAAATGTACGTTAATAAATGTAAATCAATTCGGGCTTTGAGATTTTGTTCGTTATAAGCGATCATTCATTATATCATGGGTTCGCTATAACAGAGTTATACTGTATTTGATCATGCACAACTTACTGTTTTACAGTGCGTCTTGAAATTAATCGATATTGTATCCAATATGTATATATTCTTAACTTGGTAAACGCCGTGTATATACAGACATATATTTTTTATCATCAGATATCTAGTTACTTTGTTCCTTATTCTGAATTAAGCTTCTTCCGTTTAGGAAACAATGTTAACTGTAACAAATACAAACATTCTCTTTCGAATTTTTCTGCCCTTCTCGAGAGGTCATACTATACAGAGTATTTTATCTTCGCAATCATAAACATCCTGTAAGTACAGAAAAAAAGCAGATGGCGTTCATTTACACTGACATAGCTTCTACAGAATAGTTTAAATATTATAACGTCTGTTTATAAATTATTTATTGAATTTTAATCTAATATATATTCTCTGTGATATTTATTTATTAAGAATGTCACTATATAACAATTTATTAGTAATGCATATCATCTCTAAAATATTTAGAAATAAATAATTTAGACCCTATTTGTATATTCATTCGCATAAATAATATTTTAAGTATTTATAAAATAAAAATTTGTTTGGTAATAATAGTAGTTTATTATAGTCTATACTTTCCTGGCAAAATATTTTATTAATTATTTTTAAGTAGCGTTTTATTGTATTATTTTTTTGTTGTTAAACATTTTATTATTGCAAACATTTTTGTCTTGTATGAAAGCTAACGTTAACCTTTATAAGAAAATCTATGTAGTTTTTCTATCAGAAAGATGACAAATTCCAACATAGTTAACATACCAAGAAACGACGTTGTACCAGACTTGAATAGCTAGGTTAGTTTCCCTTATATTGATTGTGAGTAGGATTTAACTATTATTGCTAACATTGAATTTTTGTCAGCTATGCAGCATAGTTTATAACTAGAACCTACATAGTTCTGAGATGTGTGCTATTAAGGTAATTAATATAAAAAATATCATAGTTCAAAACCTTGTTTTATCTGGCCACGATATAATCCAATATCATCACATAAACATGAATCTGCACCAAAGAACATAGAAATCAGATACTACCGATTAATATATTTTCTGGTATTAAAATGAAGTTTCAAGTCAGAAGTTAATCAATTTTGGTAATTACGAATGAAAATCATAAATACAACGCCCAAAAAATGTATTAAGTTAAAGACATCTACATTAATCTACAAGTATCTACACCTATTTATTTATAATGTTCTTTAGTAACAAGTTTAAACCAATAACCACATTCACATCTAGTTGGTTGTCCTTTATACACCCACATCCAATTTATCCAATATGCATCTTCTACGCAAACACAACCAATCATCCGGGCATTAAATGCAGATGGAATTAAATTTGGATTATCTCTTGTTCCAGGACCTCGTTTCATTATACCCATTTCATCTGGGTTATCAACTATCGATACTTGTGTTTTCATTTCTTTTTTTTCTAACGCAGTAGAATGTTCTAAAGAGTCTTCCTTAGTGGCTACAAAAATCCAAAGGAATTAAAATTAAAGGGCATTCATCTATTATTATGTCAATAAGACTAACTTGCGATCATTTAAATTTCAGTTCCCAATGAACTATGAAATTAGCGAGTTCGGCTTGATGCATTACACCAGTGCAGTGCACATCAGCAGTTTTCCTTTTACATAAAAAGTACAATATTTTGCGGTTTATCTAGTTTTTATACTGTTTTTTATAAATAGAAAGTAACTAATATGCACCGCACCCGTGCAATGCAGCAAATCGAACCCGCTATTAGACACACGCACGCTAACCAAGGCCAATACATAACCTGAAAAATATCTATAATAATAATGTCAACAAATTTGGTGGGATGAACTTCATTATTAAATTAAAATACAAAATTTATTTGTAATATTTACAATAAATGTATGAAATGATGACCGTTTAATGTTTTATTTCACGGTAATTGCAACAACAAATTGTAAAACCAATTAATAATAAAATATGACAAATTCAAACTGTTAATTTGACATAATTATTACTGAGAATGGATTAAGCCAAGACATGATTTTTTTTCATAGCCCACTGGAAACTGAAATTTAAATGATCGCATGCTAGAATACTATGCTAGAGTTGAAAAACATGTAACGTAAAATTTTACATTTACATCTTATACATATAATTTATTTTATATGTAAAAATGGTAATAAACTGAGTCGAAATATAATTATTAATGTTCAGTTTGGGAAGATGCTCATTTCTAAAAGGAGTTGACGCTACTACTATTGTTCTAAAACGCTAACGAGTTGCTCTGAGCATCTCAGAGGTTTGTTATGTTTAAGGTTATGCCAATCACGTTTCTGGAACAGTTTCAGACATATTTCAATGGGACATGAAACATTATGTAAACCTTTCTATATACATCCCAAAAACTTGCTAGGAAAATGTCTCACTTCAAAAATGTTCCATAAAACGTCTCTTTAAAGGCCAAAATATGTTCTGGAAATGTTCTTTAAGTATTCCTAAGATATATTAAAAAACAAAATGCTTCACTTTAAAAATGTTTTATGGAACGTTTTCTTCAAAATACAAATATTTTATGGATTGTTTCTAGTATAAAATTGTGATTCTATATCTATATTCTATATATCAAGTTTTTCTTGTTAAAAAATGTATATAATTTACTTATTAAAATATTTTAATAAACAGATTCATTGTAATAATTACTACGCTGTGACAAATATATTATTTTATGTAATTATTTTAAAAATCATAACGAAGACTTTACACATGTACGTGAATTAATTATTTATTTTTATTGTTAAATTTTTATATAAGAAACCTTTTAGTGTTCTCCGTGATGAAGAATATAATCATATTCGAAATATTGGATTAAAATAAATGTAAATCCTGATTACAATAGTTTTTTGGCCTTTTAAATTAACCTGTTTTTATAAACAAAACTAATATTTTCAAAGTTTCAAAGGTAAAATTACAATACCTGGACATTCTTAGGATATAAGTGCAATTTTACAACAGATGATGTATTATTATATCCACTAACACTACATCACACTACCACTATAGAATATTTGTAATCAAGGTTAGGTTATCAAAAAATCTGTTGTGAGACAACACACGACTTTCTCTTACGCACATAGATATGCAAATAATGTCCACAAATGATTAAATTATTATTTACGTTTCTTTTGCAAACGATAATTATAACGGTCACTCATCCAAGTTACTAGACATGCGAAAGACAGCTTAACTCCGACAATTTTCTCTGATAACTTACTTCACGCATTTTTTCAGGAAAAACGACAAGTTCTGATTTTCTATTTAAAATCTCTCTAAATTATCTAAGTGTTTAAAATAGAGTGTTATTTTGAAGGTTATTATTTTTCACGTAATTCTAAATTACAGTATTTTTTAGCAATTTGATTTATTTGTTAATATTCTTGAACATGTAAGGCATGAAATATTACCTTTAAATTGCATTAATTTTACTACGAAATATCACCAAAGATCTACAAAAAAAAACAATAGGAAGGAAAACTTCTACGTAATTAGTCAAAGATAAATCTATAAGACGGCGAATATAAATATCCGTATAAGGTACCCTGTACATGACGTCATAAACTTGAATCTTTGGAAGATAAACATTCTTAACCTCAATTTAAAAGTGCTTTCTTTTCAAGTATTTCAGACACTTTAAGAGCTTTCAACGAGCAGCTACTCCGAACTGTACCGAAAAAACTTAAAATAAACTATTCTAAAGTTTCGTGTACGAATGTAAAGTATGTAAATAAAACCGTTTTCAAATTATAAAAATGTGTAACAACGAAAACGAGAGCTTATTAAATCACACCATTATTTCAAGTGTATAAAGCGAGTAACAAGAAAACTACGAACAACAGCGTACAAAATAATATGCGAGATCAAAACCTAAAACAAAATTTGTGTAGATTTTATTTTTTCTGTTTCAGCTCAACTTGCGAAATCAAACTTCCTACCTACTCATTCTAATAGCAGAGATAAAGATCGCTCCTGAAAGAACGTTTTTCTTGTTACATGGTACATGGTACATGGAAACATTTAAACAGATTTCTGACAGTTTTAATGTTACTTTGAGTTGTGCGCCTTCCTACTTGCACAGAGTTATAAAGTTTTTGCTTTCTTCCAAATCGCAAAGCATTACTTGGCTAACGGAAAGTAGAATAAATATCATTATTGAAAGTTTTTTACACAAACAAGGCATTACTAATATTATAGCAGCAACCAATGGTAGTCATATTGAAATACAACTGTCAGAAGCTCCTGTTAACTGTGAAGGTTATCCAGTATAAGGGTCATCGAGAAAGAGTGCAGACTGCTGGATAGGCAACCAAACTTACAAATTGGTGGTACTGAAATTAAAAATTAAATAATACTAAAGTTACCAGAT
>JAHWXV010368008.1:0-10362 GCA_024586415.1 Phrixothrix hirtus | reverse complement strand
GTCGACCTTCACGAGATTCATCACTGACGGACGCACGACCACGACGAAATTCTGCAAACCAATTGTAAACAGTCCTTTCTGATGGTGCTTTATTTCCAAAAGTTAAACGAAGCGATTTTAAGCATTGTTGCTGAGTTAGGGATTTACGAAAATCGTATAAAATCATCCAACGAAAACCTTCACGAGTAATTTCCATTTTTTCACAAAATTACTTTCCTTAAACGCGCACTGTATACAAACTACTTTGTCAATTTCTAAGCCGCCACGGATTATACAATACAAAATGTCAAATTTTGCGAATATAGCAATAACTTTTTACACTAGCCACATCTAGTGGTCATTTGTAACAACATAAAAGGCAACCCTCGTACACACAAATAAATCGTTTTCTTGTTTAATGCTTTGTCGACCATTATGTTTGTATAATTTACAAATTGCAAAAATTGAAACAGTTTGTTGCTCTTTTTTGCGACTAGATACCTGCATTAAATATCATAATTTCAATATAACTGAGTACGACTCTGACTTTCGGAATAGACGGAAAAACTGAAGGTTATAATGCGAGTCGTAGTGCTGGTTGTTTTATATGCTGTGTTAACGTGATACTCCGATAAAAATTGTTATAACAATAATGTACTTGCTTATCACAATGTTATAAATGTTACAGTGACTACAAATATGCAACCTGCAGTAATAATTTACAAATTAATCTATGAGATTTAACAGATTCGGAATTTGAGGATTTATAATGTAAGTTAAGACATTTAAATGTTTACAATAATAACATGTAATAGTTATAAGTTACAGTACAAAATAATAATGTACCAATTGTTGTCCAATGTCAAACAATGTATTATATATAGTAATGTAAAATTACAATAAACTGAAAGAAGCCTAGGGTGACCACGGGATATTTACAAGTTTATTCAAAATTAACTCGAAAAATTAGTGTTATAGAGTAATGCGATTTGTTTGTTTTAGAAACTTCTTTGAAGTATATATATATATATAATTCCGTAAATACAAAAAAGTTACGATAGTTACATATTAATTAACGCTATTGCCAATAGGAATAAGATACGACGATAACGATAGGACTTGGATTAAATTAAGGTTATATATTCTTGTTGGACATAATGAATTTTAGTTTCTACTTGTTTTCCAAATTATATAAACGCATATTCTACTCTGTGTATTTTAATAAAATTTTAGAAGTATGAACTCCAATGTTTTGTGGTATTTTCATTGTCAAATAAAAATAAACTTTTTAAAAAGGAGTTTCGCCTTTTTACAAACGTAATTGGCACAGTCGGTAGGATTCACAAAGATCCTTATTTAAAATAATTAAGGAACCGTGATTTTTAAATCTTTTTTGTGAATCTGAACAATTCAAGATGTAACCGTCGATACTGGAGGACAAGCATTGCCAAAGGTCCGGTGAAGAAACTTTCTGCATCAATTTAACATCAATTCCTGCAACAGAACAACTCTGAGGACAATCATCGCCAACGAGAAGTCCTCTGGTGTAGAAGCCTGGTTATTGAAACCTCTCATCGCACGAATAGCGATCTTGCAACACTAGGGAACAAAACTTACAATTTTAATGAAGAAATTCTAACATATCTGTATTAACACAATTATAAATATTTAGTATTAAAAATTACACGTGTCCCTAGACAGGCGAGATAATTGCGATACTGCTCATCAATATTTAAAAGTTCAATTAACTTAGAGATACTGGATAGGATAAACTAACCAAAAATTAGAATAACTACGATTTAATATTATACAACATTTGAACAATCTTTATATAAAAATAATTCTAAAATTCGCAACGTATTCGCGAAAACGAATTATAAAATAATAAATCAACATAAAATTATAAAATTCAAAGTCAGAATTTTTAATATTAATAAATTGTAAATAAAATAAATTCAAATTTTGAAATCCTTAATTTTATAAAAACTACATAAAACAATTTTATATATTTAGATTTAATTAACCACAACGTTACAAAGATAACTCGTATCCTTTGTAAAAATTTGCATTTCGTATTAAATCAGTAAGATAAAATATTACCAATAATTTTACGGCAACAAAGATATTTAATTGTTAATTTTAGATTTAAAACTTATTTAGAAAATACGCTTAACTAAAATTTAAAATTTATTTGAAACAAATAATACATTCAAAATTAATTTGAATGCGTAGAAGTAGAAGTAGATCGCCAATTAATAAAATACCACAGATTTTATTTTTAAATAATTCCAAATCAAATGTGACTGAAAATAGTCCACTTTTACCACAAGGTTTTAATATACAATTTTTAAATAAAATTCCCAATTGTGATGTCGACCCAAGCACATTATCAGAATTTATTGTCTGTAGAAATAATTACAAATCAATTTTGCACTAGACATCCATTAGATTACGTTAACAGACGTATCCTTTCGTCTATTAGAAATGAATTAAAAGATCGGGTTTTTGAAATTATAATAAGATATTACTATAATACCTGAAACGAATTAAAACAAACTTTAATTGAATACTTCGAAGATCAAAGTTCGGAAACAAATTTATTAATTGACTTAACTAGAATGAAACAGAAGCGAGATGCCCCTATTTAATTCTATAACAAAATTCGTATACAACTAGGAATATATAATAAAACATGCTTAAGTAACGAACTTCAAGCAATAAAAAATTACAAATTAGATCAAAATACAAAATTAACCTTAAACTTACATAAACAGTTTAAATGAAAATGTAGGCGCGTTTATTAGAAGTAAAAATCCCGACACCCTAGAATCAGCCTTAAGAATGGTCAAGGAAGAAAATGATATTAAATATTTTCAAAATCAGAACAGACAAAAATTTCAAAATCAAAAACCTTCTAACCAAAATTTACATAATAGATCCCTTCAAAACAAACTTAGTTACTAAAGATCCATTAGTCAAAACTTTTATAACAAAGCATTTCAAAATCAACCATTATAACATTTTAAAAACCAAATTGAATTTTTGAAAGTATCTTTATCACGAAAAATAAAAATTAATAATAAAATAATAGTAGAATGGAAAAATTTAACGAAATACTCATAGAATATTGCCAACCAAACTCTCACTATTATTGTTACTTTCCAGATGATGATGATCACTATATTTAGAATTTTCAAACATTACAAAAAACCTCACAAATGAAAACACACCTAAATTCCATAAATGCAATTCACAAATTACTTACATAACCGAATTAGAAGAACGTCAAAGTCAAATTGAATACTATCACTTCGGAAAAACAAATCACCGCGGAATTACTGAAACAATCGAACACGTCAAACGAAAATACTATTGGAAAACTATGATTAAAGGTATAACAGAATTCATAAATAAATGTCAAATTTGTAAAACTCATTATAACTTATTCCTTCTAATAACAAATCTTTCCATACAATTCACATTAATATATTTAAAATTGGAGAAAGAAACTATTTAACAATTTTAGACGCTTTTTCAAAATTCCCACAAGCTTATTCTCTTAGATCGCATACTTTAACAGACGTAATCGAACAACTATTTAATACTTTTGCACATTTACTATACCTTCAATTATAGTAACTGACGGAGAATTTAATAAAATAATTTTTAAAGACTTTACTGCAATACATAAAATACAATTACATCATGAATCTAATTCGCCAATTAAACGTTTACACTCAACAATCATAGAACATTACAGATTACTTACACAAATACCGGAAAATGAAAAATTAAAACACTGTATCGTAGCCTATAACTATACAATTCATTCAAATCTTAATTTAACCCCTTTTGAGATAGTTTTTGGACATACTGACAGTAAAAACCCTTTTGACTTAGATTATGACAAAAGTTACTACCACGATTATTTAGCAGAACATAAATTAAAAGTGAAAAACCTCTATCAGACAATAAACCAGAAACAAGACCAAACAAAAGAAACCCGAAATGAGAAAATTAACGCGAAACGTACCAATAAAATATTTAAAATCGGAGACAAGGTTTTTGTTAAGACAAATTTTAGAAATAAAAACGAACCCAAATTTTTAGGACCCTTAACTATAACAGCAACACTTGAACATGACATTTACGAATTATTAACTGGAAGAAATGATTACAAAATTACCATTTTCAGAAAAAACATGTTCTCCTACGGAACCCTGTTCAACATCTTCAAGTTAATCGCAGCTGACGTAACCATTCAAAATTTAAAAGATAACTGCGGACTATATCCACTCGAACTAGGAACAACACTATTAAAAGAAAATGACTGGACTTTAATTAAAATTATAGACTATTCACCCATGTAAAAAAATTATAACTCATTTAAATCAAATGTTTTAAAAACCTTTTCAGCTTAAAAAATGATAATTCTATACTAATTCACAGACGATACGATAACTTAGAAAATATTAACTTAAAAAAAGGACGTTTTGTTCACCATAAAACGATATTTAGAGTCAAATGACATCACATTCAATCACGATAATTTACTATTAATAATACAACAAAATTTAGAAAAAGCAGATCAACTTGCAAAACAATTATTTCTTCAAAATCAACACACAATTACAAAACGCGGACTTATTGTCGGAGTAGGTACCATATTTAAATTTTTAACAGGCAATTTAGACGCTAAAGACGGCGAATGATTCGAAACTATGATTAAAAACTTACAAAAAGAACAGGAAAAACACAAAACCAACAGACATATATGTCCTTAATTAATAATGATGATTTAATTAATAATTTAAACAAAATTCAAATTTATTTAGAAGAAAAGTAAGAAAAAATCTTACAACTTCCCTATCCAATTCATCCAAAAAACTTACATTTATACGAATCTATCATTATTACTAAAGTTTATCAAATTGAAAAAAAAATCACTTTCATTTTTGAAATACCTTTAATCTCGAAGAACAAATAATATCAACTTATTAGTCTTATACCTTTTCTAATTCCAATAAACAGTCAATTCCAAATGATTATACCAGATTTTAACACAATACTATTCAATACTAAAATTAGCATTCCAGTTGAAACAAATCATTGTAAAATAATCACCACAAACACTTATTTTTGTACCCAAAACAATCACTTTGAAATAACTATCGACAAATTATGTGAAACACAATTATTATCTTTCTATCACAATCAATCTTGTATACCCTATATGTTCAACTTAACAAATACAAAAATTTCCAAAATTAATCCATCAACTGAGTTAGTTGCTACGCCATCAAAAACGATCCTAGACATTAAAGGTCATTTAACAAAAACCAGACGAGAAATTTATGGTTTAAATATTATTCATTTAACTCCTGATTATTCTATATCAATAAACCATGAAGATCTACTATTTACTGCATTTACTACATTCACGGTATATATAAATTTTAAAATATTTAAAATTAATCAATAATATCCCACTGGAAAAAATATTACTTTACCAAAAATAGATTTAATTCCTATCAATACGAAAAATTTAGTTAATGATCCTATTAAATTAAATAGACAAATAAAAAGTTTAGAATCAGAAGATACAATTATAAAACATACTAACTTACGCATATTCACTATAATTTTAATTATGTTAATTACTTTACTAGTTTTAAGTTCTATATTATACTGTTATACGAAACGAATAATTTAAGAATTAAGCTGATTGAATTTCTAAATAAAAATCCTACCCAGGAAAATAAAACAATTGAAGAATAAATAATTATATATATATATATATATATATATATATATATATATAAATAATTAAACAAATATATGTACGAATAAATAATTAAACGAATATATAATTATAAATAATTGAAAAAGGAGAAAAACCCTATTAATATTAACACGAGGGATTGTCAATAAATAATATATGAATGCTAAAATGCATATGAATAAACATTAATTATATAAATAAATTATAAAAATTAACTATACTATTCAGCGAATATGAATGTATACTTAAATTAAATACTTTTATAAACTAACTACCCACTATACTATTCAATGAATATGAATGTGTATGTATATCTATGAATTGAATAATGAAAATTCAGTGTTGTAACATAAATGTCTATTTTATAATTAAACTATTTTTACTTTTATAAATACCTATATTTTAGTACTGTAATACTCATATTTTGTAAATGTAAATCCCTTCTTCAAGTAATGTCTCATTATTACTTAATTTTTAACTTTAATAATTTATTTCACATTATTAAAGGTTCTCAGAGGGGAGGAGTTATATATTAATTAACGCCATTGTCAACAGGAATAGGATACCGCGATAATGATAGGACTTAAATTATGCTAAAAGGTTATATATTCTTGTTGGACATAATTATTTTTAGCACCTACTTGTTTTCCAAATTATATAAACGCATTTTACTCTGTGTATTTTAATAAAATGTTAGAAGTGTGAACTCCAATGTTTTGTAGTATTTTCATTATCAAATAAAAATAAACTTTTTAAAAAGGAGTTTCGCCTTTTTGCAAACGAAACCTGATTGCCGAAAAAATAATGTTGCAGAAATACAGTTACGTTCTTTGCGTTTTTATAAAAGAAATAAATATATTGTGCTAAATAGAGCCCCTTACATTAGGATAAAGACATGTATTTGATAACGTTACCTTATATTTCAAATAAAACGGTATATAAGATTAAAAATATGTAAAATAATTTGAAAGTATTAATGTAGGAAAGAACCATTTTTCAAAAGAAAAACAATAAATTAAAGAATTTAACAAATTACGAGCAAACATGGGAATCAAAATTTTGAATATCAAATCAAATTTCAGATTAAACAATTGTATACAAATGTTACGTTAAGCGAAATTTAGAATACTATATTAATAAACCCATGCAGACAAAATATATGAACTTTTGCATTAACTAATGTTAATAATTTAAATAAATATGAAAATTTGAGGTTAATGTTAAAAACCTAACTGAAACGATAAAATTAATTAATGCATATGTTAAAAATTATAGAATTCATGTAAATAAATATTACATTATGAATATTTAAACAATATAACAAAATAACAATGTAATATAAAAACAAAGTGTGCGAAGTTTTAAATGCATCATACGTTCAAGAAATTTGCTGCAAAATAATTATGCAAACAGTGATAACCAGGAGCTGTAGAATATTATAGGAGTATTTTTCCATCCATTTCATTGAAATTTTGCACAAAGTATTGAAAATGTTAAAAACATTTGTCATGGTTACAAACCATGGTGGTGTTTTACAAATTGGACACCAAATATTCCTAAAAATTATAAAAGTATTCATTGAGGCATTGCAGGAAGAATCTGGGATTAATTTGATACAACAATACGTCCTCAAAGTCCAATTTAACCATGTATTAAAGAAGTTATGTCCATTTAAAGATTGGCAAATTTTTAAAATATTGCAAAGTCGACAGTTTCATCCAACATTCTGGTTGAATCTTCACTAACAAGCAGTTGCATTTTAACCATTGTAAGTGCAGGTCTTGCAGCTCATTATAAGTAATAATTAAATTGATGAAGTTTGATCAAAGTACGATGGTATAACCTGAAATAAGTTCGGGAAAATAAACAAAGAATTTAAATAAAGTTGGATTTTACTTTAAAGAATATAAAGAAGAATTAAGAAGAAGAAAAACAATTAAAGTCTTAAATATTACATAAAAAAATTTTTACCTGTTTTTAATTTACAGAAATTTTGTGCCAGGTGAGAAAAAAAGTTTAAACCATTTAAACAATATTTTAGTTGATATTGGAATTCAACATTATTATTACAACTAAAATTAAGGAAGAAATTCATAATTAAGTTCATCAACATTATTTCGAAATACTTACACTTCTATATTAGAAGTATACGACCACCATCTTGTAAAATAAAACATAAAGTTATAAACAACAATTAATTATTTCCAAAGGATTTGGATAATTTTTCAACAACAGCAGTTAACAATCACAAAGTGTTTACGGTTGTTAAAATCAAGTTGATATAAACAATTTTAAATTAAATTTTAACATTTATTTCAACTAGACCAAAGATTATAACACCACTGTAACAAGTACGAGTGGAGGGGTCTTCGACAATTTGAACAAGTACGTAGGAACATAGAAGTACCCGAAGCATAGTGTGTAAATTCACACGATTACATTAAAGGTTAGTGAACTATAACTGTAAAAGTGGCGGACTACAATACAACAGTAAATGATAATTTAACAATTTAAATTAAAACATTTTAAAACAAGTTGAAGTTATAGACTAAAATTCTTTGATTATTAGAATAAGTTAATTTTAATTTGAAGCATTGATAAAATATTTGAGTTTGTTTTGATTTTAACATTTAGTTTTAAAATTTAAAGAAAGATTTCTTTCATTGTTTATTATAAAATTGACTGATTAACTAAAGATAAATTGAATTGATATTCATTTTAGAAATTGGATAATTTTTTATTAAGATTGAATTTGAAGTTAAATAAAAGGTTGTTGCTTTTTATAAATTTGATTTTTAATTAAAATATTATGTAGAGTTATTATTTTTCTTTCAGAGATTGCAAGTTGATAATTTTTTTATTTGTGTTATTGATTTTGATTTTTATAATTGATATTGAGTTTGATATGAGGTAACGACACTCATCTTATGGCAAAGTGTAAGGTGGGTTGCCAGTATATCCAGGATAGGTAGGCAATTGTTTCATTACTGGGTATACAGAAGCTCGTGTAGCATAGGCAACCAAACATACAACGAAATACAAAGTTTAGTTAATATCGTGGAACTTAGATAGCTGTTCGAACTAAGATTTATCACATATTTGGGCTGAAATTGTGGGGCTTCTAATTTAATAAAAGCAAACACAAATCAATTTTAATGTAGTGGGAGTTTAGTCGTTTAAACTAAAATTTTCCATATATTTGGCCATCCCAAAGTGGGGTTTTTTTTAAACAAAGCAACAACATACAAAATTAATTTTAATATTGTTGGAATGGTCAGTTCAAAGGACGATTTTCCACAATATATGGCAATCAAATCCAGGTAGTAATAAGCGCTCATACTTTTTCCTTTAAACAAAAAAAATGTTGTTTAAAACTTTTAAATATTTTTAGAGATATCGCAAATTTTGTGAGAAAAATTTAGAAATACAAATATGCCAATTTTCTAATATTTTTTGAAATATAAAATCTTACACCAACCCGGTAATGTTATAATTGTCCATTTCAGATAGCAAGAGATCTATTTAAACATACTATAAAGGTTTCAATTAGTTTTTATCTCAAAAAAACTTTTTTTCAAGGAGACAACCTTTGTTAGTTTTCTACAACGAATAAAGAATATTAAGGAAGTGCCCTAAGTGTGTCCAAGTACTTTGACCATGATGGCAGCGTTAGCATGTTGTGGGCGTGTATTACAAACGTCAAATTTGTGTTTACTGTTCTATCATTGGCGTATGTACTTAAAATTAATAACAAATCAACAAATTAAAGTACGCACGCCTATGAACACATAAACAAACAATATTCAGTAAGAAAATTTTGACTTTAAATAGGTTTTATTTTAAATAATTAATTGAACGTTATGAAAAATGTATCGATACACTTTATTATGTATATGCAGTAAGCAAATAAATTCAAAACACTTTTAACTGTCAAATTTAAGTAAAAATTACGGATATTATTCGGTAACCTAACAATCAATAATATAAAAATATATCAGTTAAACGTTAATCCCGGTGATTTTTTAACGCTTGTATTAGTGCAGATGTAAGCGGCACATCCACATATAATTTCCATTTAATTATTAATAAATATCCTCAAAATTATACACACAATTAATAAAAATTTCCACGACCTGGAACTTTAATGGTCCTCTGACAATAATGGCGTCTATCAAAGATAGTGCTTGAAAACTGGACACACACGCGTACCGTAAGTTTGATAGCTAGAGGCTTTATTCGTTGGTTTTCTACTACACTAATTAAAATAACTTTATATGCGCTATTTAGATTTGTAATAATTTTCTATGTATAATACGATCTAATGAGCGTGTTTATGCGACACAACTATTGTGGTGGTAGACAATGAGCGCATTCCTTTATTAACTGTGAGTGCTGTCTGCAGTTTGAGTGGTGCTCCGATATCGGCTATAATACGAGAGTTGCCTTTTAAGTAGTTACAAAAACTAGGAAAGAAAACAAATTTTTTTGAACAAACTGTTTCATTGTTTTTCAAAATATTCACCTTTAAGTTTTATACACTTTTGCATGCGTTCAAACCACTTCTCGAAGCATCTTTTCCACTCTGAAGTTGGTATCTCAAA